>CAHIKZ030000052.1:220000-317500 GCA_903632075.3 Acanthosepion pharaonis
CTGTATGTAATTTCTCTTACAAGCACAAGTGACCTGTTTTGAGCCCTCTATGCAGGCAAACAGCTATTGTCCCGAATTTCCACCTCACTTCAGTTCATCGTTCACATTTTTCATTCTGTTCCAATATATATCTCCACAGTGTTGTACTATTTGTTCTGTACTATTTGGCATCACCTTCGCTTAAGAAGGAGATCTTATGATTTGAAAATCCTTGCTGCCAATGTCACTTAGTAGGTCCAATACTCACCATATCAGGCCAGTCATCCGCTTTTACTGTAGCTTGGTACACATCATCCTGCATCGAATATTCGCACGACAAAAGACATCTTCCTTTATTCGTAGAATAAGGTGTTAGAATTAAATTTATAATGAGCAGCACAGACTTTCAATTTTTTTTACTGTGCTTCTTCAACAACTGAAACATGTTCTCTGTGCAACAATAAATGAATTCAAGTGAGAAATATCTGATGCAGTTTGCAGCATTTTTGGAAGTACTTATCAATTAAAAAATTCTTCTCTTAATTAATTAATTAAGTACTTATCAATTATAAACATCCTTCTCTTCGTCTTTACAGCCTGGTTAAATAAAGGATTAAGCAATAATATCGCATGCCCACTTTGGGACTTCAATCTTGAGATCTCTTGCGTGTATTTCAGATCAGATATTAGGCCACTCTTTTTCAATACAATAGCATAGATAAAAAAAAAATGATGAAATTTTAGGAGTTTCCTGACAACTTGTACCAATTTCAAGATCTGATAAAAATGGGCAGATGGTTGATGAAACCAGGAGTTTGCATAATTTAGATGGTTATCATTCTTTCTGAAAGGCCGTTAAACACAACTCTCAAGGTTAAATATAACATCGAAGGAAATAAACTCATTCAAGTTACTTTTGATGTTGCAACTTGATTACCTGGAAAACTTAAGATGTGTGTGTGTGTGAGTGTATGTTTAAAATGTTTCTCCAGAAAGATGGAATGCAGATTCTACCAAGAGCTACATATTCTTTAATAAGATTTTCTTGATATGTCTGGAACGACGTATAACTGAATGCCAGTATCATTTAGGAAGTGAACGAATTTGGATGATGCCAATCAAGAGGTAACAGTGGCCCTACATTACGTAAGAGAGAATGTAGAATTTATTCAATTACGTCATTGTTAGTACAACGCTAGTGTACATTCCAATAGTAAAGTTACATTAAACTATTTCCCCAGAGAGTTTAGAGGTCTGCTAGTTGTAATTGCAAATATAAATAAATGATAATGCCTTCTAAAGATTGAACCATCGAAACATCGAAAAGGTAACAAAATCAGACATAGCCGATCCTATATGTATGAAAAAAGTGTTTCAACTGAAATTAAGAGAAAATAATCAAAAAGTGTGTAAAAATGAGATTTTGCAAAACGAATTTAACACTATTTGTAACTTGGGTCGAAAACCTTTTTCTAGAGCTGTTATGAAAGATTATATTCAAATGAAGATTGTATTACACTGTAAAAATGTCAGTACACTGCTGCCATATATGGTCCTTTGCCCCCGCTATTCATCTCGGGGTCCTCGACAAAATCCAGAGACGGAAATGCAATGTGATAGCTATCACATTTGGCATATCGTCTACAGTCACTTTCTCACAGACGTGCTGTGGCTTCCCTCTGTCTTTTCTACAAATATTTTCATGACAGCTGCTCCGACGAGCTACTTTCAAACTGCTTGAATTTAAGCGTGCTACTAGGTTAGCACCTCAGTCCCACAATTTCACTGTCGAAACGGTTAAATATAGCCGTCTTTTCTATTCCAACAGCTTCTTACCTCGCATTTCCCTTCCTCTTACTTGCTTCCCTGATGACTATAATCTTCAAATATACAAATGTAATATCAATCGACATCTTCTAATGCTTTGATCTTGATCCCCGTCTTTTTGTTTATCGTTTTCTCAAACACCAATCTTTATTCTTGCTTTCATTCTCTTTAACTCCTTGCGTGCTAGTGGCACTCCCGCCTTGTTTGGAGTGATATGCTTAATATATATATATATATATATATATATATATATATATATATATATATATATCAATATTATTCTTAAATGCCTATAATTGATAACAGAAGCCATTGGTTTATACTTTTTATATTTTGGTATAAACCAATGGCTTCCAATACTTAATACTTCTCGTTTTCACTCTCGCGTGGTAATGTGTGAAGTCATGAGCTGCTGTGCGATTTTCGTTTCCAGCATATAATATGCACGAGTTTGTCATGGAAACAAAAACGGACTATCATTATTGTTTTGTTCGTTTAATATATGTATTATTTATATATATATATATATATATATATATATATATATATATATATATATATTAATTCAGTCTAGTAACACTTGTCACTGTCATCGTACCAGGAAGTGTGTCGAACAGGGCGTCTTTAATGTAATGGTTAAATATGATCTAGTTAAATGAAGTTAATTTATAATTATTGACAAAAACGATATTCAGTCCAAGTTGAACATTAAAACTAAGAACATTAACTCTCACTGGAAATCTTTTTAAAGCCTTTTTTATTCTTTTTCCTTCTAATGCCGAAGTTTACGAAAAAACACATACTGATACTAGTATAATGGAGAACGCATATAATATCTGAAAGAGATTTATTCAACTTAGAAAGAAAGGCCATAATTACAATAGATATTTTCGCGTTGGCGACTGTAGGGCGGTAGTGGCTGGCGTAAAGTATATATCGCTCGTTTCGTCGACTGAATTTTCAAGTACGCTACACCAAACTGAATTTCTCATTGATTTTCACAGACAGAAGGCACTTGTGCAAAACAAACTATCGACAAAATATTTGTCTTTAGGCAAACACCACTATATTAGTGGAAATAATTTTTGCAAACACCCAACCAAAAAATAATTGTTAGGAAACAAAACGTAAATAAAAAAAAAAACCTTATTACTTTTTCGATGAAATAGTTTAAGTTTTCTACCAATAAATTCCTTCGACTTCAACAAATCGATAATGAAAATCATTGTTCACCAATAAAATTGTAGTTTTATTCAAAATAATTCATGAAGGTCGATTGTTTTGATCATGCGCATAGTGAGGCGAAACATATTTCGATTGGTTTGACATCGTTATTGCAACTTAGTTATACTAATAAGAATAACAAGACAATAAATATAACGTTTTCCACTGACGGTGGAAAGATGATGTATCAATTCCTAGGTCTGCTGCTAGGAAAGTTAGTTCGCTGTGTCGAGGTTAGAACGAGAAAGAGACAGTTAAAACTTTTGGTATGCTTAATAAGAAAAGAGGGATTGGAGAATTTAACGCACACAGAACACACTGAAGGCAATAAGGACAGTGAAAAGCAATAAGTAACTTTTGTTTAGCAGAATTGGGATTAAGAGGAACATTCAGTCAGTTATGTGCCATGCATGATACACGTTTAGGCGATCATGTATCTTTGACGAGGCAGATTTTTTTCCTGCAGTAAGGTTGCCATTTCTTTCTGCGATAGACCAGTTGTCATCCAAAGCTATAGAACCCTGTCCTGCTATTTACCCGTGGCTGGGGGCAGAAGAAGAGGATTCATACCTTTTCGAAGGGTATTAGCACGTAAGTGAATGTAATGGATTCCTCAATCCGAGACGCTATACATTACTCCACCGTGCCTCCTAGAGGAACAAATATTGATTGCTGACACAGAGAATTGAAAGTTGCTGAGGGTCAAGATATCCCACATCCCAGAGTGACATGGCAGATAAAAGAAGCAGTGGACTTCATTACTAACAATATGAATATCTGAAAAGGAAACCTAACTGTCCTAGAAGACTTCTTCGTATAAAAAAGTGATTTTTGAAGGAAGCACTTTCTTTCCACTATTACTATAGATGTGATACTACTAAAGTTAATCGTAAAAGATTGCAAAGGATTCTTCTGCTCCAAAGGGAAAAATCAGACGCCTTATGTATATGGATGGCAGGTGACGTTTTGCCAAGAATAAGTATGAAATCAAAAACCTTCTCAACAAATCGAAGGGCTTCAGAAGCGAAATTGGATTGGAAATTTGGGATAGACAATTGCATGGCATTAGTGATAGAAAAAGACGTGTGACAACACTCCAAACCAACATACCGAGTAAAAATACGAGAAAAATAAATACAATAAATATCAAAATGATAAAAAATCTAAATCTTGCCAGATTTTCATTTAAATACACATTATTTCAGTTCAGATACTAGTGCATGGAATGTAATTGATCAGGTTACTCTGGCCAAGCCTAAATTCCTATGTCCATTTAACTGCTGGCACGTCATTGCATGATTAAAAATTGGCATATATATATATATATATATATATATATATATATATATATATATATATATATATATATACACACGCTTACACATATCATACTCACTCACTCCCTAAGAACCAAATAACACACACACAAACACTAAACAGAGACACATCCCCTCACCAGGTCCAATAAAACTGTCAAACCGACCAGAGAATTCAGGATAACATGTATCTATCCAGCTCTTATCTCAAATAACAACTTAAAAGAGACTGTTTGACCAACACAAGGAATGTTAAAAGATTCATGTTAAAAGGATAAAAAATAAAAAAAACAAATGAAAACTACAGACAAAAGTTCATTTTCTCCAACAAAAAACATTCATTTCTGTAATTCACTCTACCAGCAAGCAGAAATATATCTCCTCCCGATGATGGTCATTTCGGTCGAAACTAGTCGAGGAATCTAAATGGAAAAATAATAAAAAAAAACGAAAGAATATTCATCTACAACCCAGTGTGTCTAGAGATTTTAATTTTTTTATTTTCTTATTGTTCAAAAAATAATTTTTTTATTTTCTTATTGTTCAAAAAAAATTAAATATTCAATATTATTTTATAATATTTTTATATATTATATATATATATATATATATATATATATATATATATATATATATATATATATATATATATATATATATATATATATATATATATATATATATATATATATATATATATATATACGGTGTAATGGTAATGGTTAACAAGCTTGTCTCGCTAGAACAATTACGACTGAGTAGTGAGTTCGATTCTCACTGGGTGCGCCATACTTTCCACCTTGTGCTACATATGAGCTACGCTTGGAAAATTGCAATACTTTGGGCACCTCGAGGTGGTGCAATGGTTAGCAAACTTGTCTCGCTAGAACAATTACGACTAAGTAGTGAGTTGGATCCTCACTGGGTTCCCCCGTAATTTCGGCCTTGTGCCGCATCTAAGCTACGCTTGGAAAATCACTATATATATATATATATATGAAGAAATATAGTTTTAAGGTGTGCTATATTTATGGGATAAAGTGCTCAGCATCAGAGATAGAGCGTATGTAAATATAAATATAAAAGTGAACATCGATGTCGAGACTCAGAGGCGACAGGCTGTTCCATGCTGGACGGAATCGTCAGGCTGCCTACATGAAAAGTTTCGACTTTAATGTTCACTTATATTATATATATATATATATATATATATACATAGAACTATATATATATGTGTATTATAAATTGATTTATTTAAAATATGGTTTTTTCGCTACACAGTTCTAACCATGTTTCAAAAAATGGAAGCTAAATCAATTTATAATATTAATGCCCTGTAAATTTACATTGAGCACTATTTTGTAAAAATAAAAATATCTATAAGAACACCGGATTATATATCTTACTGTTCTTTCTTTTTATTTATATACATATATATATATATATATATATATATATATATATATATATATATATATATATATATATATATATATATATATATATATATATATATATATATATATATATAATATATGCTGGGTGTAGCAGCAAATTTGACCAATCTTAGAAAATGATGAAAGATATCTTACTGAAATTCTCTTTTGGACTCTACCATGAACACTAAGAATGTTATATCCCTCTTCCTGTTGTGAGCTCCTCATCCAGTTTTCCTCTCTGTTTCTAACCCTTCGCTTGATAATTCTTGAATAGATTTTGAAGATGGAACCCAGAGTATGAATGTTGGTACCATTACTGAAGGCCTAAAGGATCTTTTTTCTCTCTCCATTGCTGATTTCGGAAGACAGTGGGGCCGACACAAACCGATTTTAATCCATTCTCTTTCTAGCTAAACAACTCAAAGGATTTTTCACGACAAATGGTGTCAAGATGGCTAAATATCCGAAAACCTAAAAAAAAAAACTCCATTAGTTTAGTGGTTTTTAGTGTTTTTTAGATGTTAAACATTTTGTAGGATGGACAATTATGCTGCTGTATATATATATATATATATATATATATATATATATATATATATATATATATATATATATATATAATAAGTGTGAGAGATGCATGTGTGTATGTATACACACATATGTATATTTTCTTTTAGATACTAAAAGTTTTGTGGGATGGACAGTTAACACATGCTATGACCTGATTTGGACAATGTTTCTGTTATATATATGAAGAAATATAGTTTTAAGGTGTGCTGTATTTAGGGGATAAAGTGTCTCAACATCAGAGATAGAGCGTATGTAAATATAAATATAAAAGTGAACATTGAAGTCAATATTCAGAGGCGACAGGTTTTTTCATGCGTGACTCAATCAGCCTGACGATGAATCAGCCTGTCGCCTCTGAGTTGACTTCAATGTTATATATATATATATATATATATATATATATATATATATATATATAGAGAGAGAGAGAGAGAGAGAGAGAATTAGTATTGTTTACCATAGCATTTTAAGATTAACCATTTTAATAAATTTCTAGTCTGTTGATCAACTGCTTTTCTTAATTGTTATTGTGACTTCATTGCCCCCTTTTATATATATATATATATATATATATATATATATATATATATATATATATATATATATACGTATAAAGTCAAAACCCAGAGGTGACTGTCTGTTTCATGCTAAATGAACTCGACTGGCCGTAAACCGCCTGCATGCGGACAGAAAAATGAGTTCATAAGATATAATAAATAGAAAGGTGAGTAAGACAAGAATGTGTCTTCTCACCTGATGTATTCAACTTATACAGCAAGGCAATTCTGGGAGAAATAGAAGTCCTACTAGAATTCATTATTGGCGGCCACAATCTTAACTATATGCAGATGACACAGTGCTGATAGCAGGCACGGAAATGAAAGTACAAGGACCTCCACTGAAGGTAGCCAAGGAAAGCGAGAAGAAAGGACTAAGCATAAGAAAATGGAATACATGTTTATCAGAAAAAAGCTGAGCTCAAAATGCAAATTACAGGTCGGGGATGCTAAACTCAAGTAAGTACAGATGTTTAAATAGAAGTGTTTTAACAGAGGACAGGAAGTTCGATAGTGAGACTATTAAGAGACAGGAAAGTTTCGTTGGAACCAAAAAAAAAAAAACAGTACTGAACTGTTACCTGATATCTGTCCTCCTGTATGGTAGCGAATGCTGGACAATCTCCTCAAAGAAGAGACTTGAAGCAACAGAAATGCGGTTCTACAGAAATATGCTGAGGATACAATAGGCCGAACATGTGAGGTTTGATAAAAAATGGAAACAAAGAGGAAACTTATACTTCACATCAGGAAGAGGCAGTAAAATTTTTTGTGGCACGCAATGAGGAAAGAGGGCTTGGAAAATCTGATACTCACAGGACAGATAGAGAGAAAGAGGGTCTGAGGAAAGCAGCACGTAACTTGATGGACTTGAGCAAATGGATGGCGAAACAGGGTCTGGGAGAAATAACAAAAAAAGGCAAAACTTATTAAGAACTACAAAGGACAGGAAGATGTGGAGGGCCATGATTGCCTTCGTCATGAAAGGACATGACACGTAAAAGAAGAAAAAAGTAGTCCCACTCAGCACAATTTTATTTTCTCCTAATCCTAAATGCCAGACTTGGCTAGCTTAGTATATATCTATAAAATATCATGTCACTGGTTGGCTGATCTTTACTTAACTTTTTAGCTGTTCAAAAAAATCGATACGAAGTCAATCGATAAAAACAGAAAGAGTGGAAGAAAAAAGACTCCGTATGATTACTGTATGACTAGATTCCAGCTCAAACTGTTAATGTTATTGGATAACAATTGACACACACCAAACCAAACCGAGGTAGGACTTTATGAATTACTCATGAGCAACGCCTAAAATTGTTTTCCTTTTTTAAAAAATGTAATATATAGTGGGTCGAAATGCAACTTGAGCCCACATCCCACCCTCACTCGAGCCAACAGAGCCGGAAAACAATATGGTCGATTGTAATTAGCATTTCTAAATTAGTCTGGCCTGAAGAAACGTAATTTGAATAATTTCAGGGAACTGTATAGTTTCTGCATAGGAAGAAGAAAATTGTAATCTTTAGCAGTTCGTCAAACCTCTTTGGGTATTGATTTTAGCGAGTATAAGTAAGACGTCATACATAAAAAAGAACGAACCCCCTTTTTATTTTTTTATATTTTTTAAGCCGGACACAAGACTACAATCTACTTAGAATATATAAAAATATCAATCAGTCACACACCTCAATGTAAATCTAACTGATTAATTAATTTGTTTATTTAGCGGCATACCAACGAAATTTAATTTTCTTGGCAGCATTAGTAATTTCTTTTACAAAAATGTTAAGCAATGTCTAGTTTGGTCAGTACCTAGATAGGTGACCGTTTGATGACAATATGACACTGTCTAAAAAAAAAGTTCGTTTGTTTAGTGGTATGTCAACTCCTTATGGGTCATTTAATGCCAAAATTTAATTTTTTAAGAACATCAGTAATTTCTTTTACAAAAATATTAAGCTATGTCTAATCTGGTCAGTACCTAGATAGGTGACCGTTTGATGACAATATGACACTGTCTAAAAATGAGGATTTTGAGTTCGTTTGTTTAGTGGTATGTCAACTCCTTATGGGTCATTTAATGCCAAAATTTAATTTTCTTAAGAACATCAGTAATTTCTTTTACAAAAATGTTAAGCAATGTCTAGTTTGGTCAGTACCTAGATAGGTGACCGTTTGATGACAATATGACACTGTCTAAAAATGAGGATTTTGAGTTCGTTTGTTTAGTGGTATGTCAACTCCTTATGGGTCATTTAATGCCAAAATTTAATTTTCTTAAGAACATCAGTAATTTCTTTTACAAAAATATTAAGCTATGTCTAATCTGGTCAGTAGCTAGATGGGTGACCATTTGATGACAATATGACACTGTCTAAAAATGAGGATTTTGAGTTCGTTTGTTTAGCGCCATATCAACTCCTTATGGGTCATTTAATGCCAAAATTTAATTGAAATATTTTGAACAAAATTTTATGCATTCAACTACAGATAAAATGCATTGTTGGTCATTTTGTTTTAAAATTGTATTGCTGGTATTTTTTTTTTACTATAAAAATGTATTTTTATACTATTATATTGTTTTGTCTTTGTTTGAGGGGTGTTCATTATTTGCTCCTAGCTGGGACCCTAACTGGTGCTACCAACCCGGGTCAGAGTGGACCTGGGAACAACAGCAATTAAGAGGTGGTTCCACGCTCCTCAACACCTCCAATCTCCCGATCATAGGCTTTGCTGCTCGATGTAGTTTATAGTCATACCCAAGACTATCAGTGCAAATCTCAGTGCTCGACGATCAACTCTTTCAGCATATCTGCAATAACTCCTGTATATTGTTCAAATATATCTATACGCATATACAAATATGTATATATTTTGTGATGTCAACAAACACTCGTTGCCACTTTTGTAATGTCAACGAATGCTCGTTGTCACTTTCGTAATGCTCGTTGTAGTAGAGTCTTTGTAATCGCAGATGCAACTATAGTAACGCCGTTGAGCAATGATGGTGTCAGATGCCTTCGAGTAATACTCGCATTAATAGTACTTGCTCGATAATACTCTCTCGAATAGTAATCCGTATGGTGATATTAGTATAGAGAATAGCGGTCCGTATAGTAATAGAGGATAGACTAGAAATGCTGATCCGAATAGTAATAGAGGATAGACTAGAAATAGAGATCGTTATAGTCCTCAGCTACTTCCTACATTTATGCGTTTCTCCCATGGTCACGTCATCCACTTAATTCAAAAATGGGATCGCCTGTGTTTGCTTACTGGCGATCTATGTTCAAACTCAAGTGTCGGCGGCGACACATTATTCCTATATAACAATATATTATGTTGATATTCATTTCTTTGCGTATATATGATTGGTTGATTCGTTTTGTACGGCTTATCAACACTTTGCAGGTTATTTAAAGCCAGAAAATATCTTTAGATTGCTAGAATTCTTTTGAGGAGATAATGGTTTAGTGATACATGTCTTACTAATTAACCCATAGCTGGAAGAGGAAGAAGTGGATTCTTACCTTTCCCAAGGGTATTTGTGCGTAAATAACTATAATGAACTCAACGGGAATTGGAACTCGGCTGTCCGATTAAAAATTCCAAAACGTTATCGATTACACCGGCCTTGCATCCAAGCTTTCAGCTCCCGGTATTCCTAAGCGGTCACTTATCTAGGTAATGATCAAGTTCTACCTTGCTTAACTTCGGTGATCGTATTGGAACCGATATTTTAATGTGACGTCTCAGTAAGTCTTATGTTTATAAGTATACTCTCTTTTAAATTTTGTTAAAAGAGCTTTTTAATATATTATAGAAACTACGAACGTAAATAAAGACATAAAAGGAAATAAATTATTTCGAACTGTCAAAGCTTATGGATTCCTTTTAAAAGGCCCCAAAGAACAATAGATGTCGGAAGCGGTATTAAAATCTGCCACCCTGTTTGGAAATAATAATAATAATAATAATAAAAATAATAAATAATAATAATAATAATAATAATAATAAATAATAATAATAATAATAATAAAAAAATAATAACTATAAAATAATAATAATAAATAATAACAATAATAATAATAATAGAAATAATAACAATAATAAATAATAATAATAATAATAAAAATAATAATAAATAATAATGATAATAATAATAATAATAATAATAAATAATAATAAAATAATAAAAATAATAATAATAATAATAATAATAAAAATAATAATAATAATAATAAATAATAATAAAAATAATAATAATAAATAATAATGATAACAATAATAACAATAATAATTAATAATAATAATAAAATAATAAATGATAATAATAATAATAAAAAATAATAGCAATAATAATAATAATAAAAATAATAACAATGCTAATAATAAAAAATAAAACAATAATAATAAATAATAATAATAATAAAAATAATAATAAATAATAATGATAATAATAATAACAATAATAATAATAATAATAATAAATAATAATAACAATAATAATAATAAAAAATAATAACAATAATAATAAATAATAATAATAAAATAATAATAATAAATAATAATGATAATAATAATAACAATAATAATGAATAATAATAATAATAAAATAATAATAATATTAATAATAATAAAATAATAACAATAATAATAAATAATAATAAAATAATAATAATGATAATAATAATAACAATAATAATAAATAATAATAATCATGAAAATAATAATGATAAATAATAATAATAATAATAATAACAATAATAATAATAAATAATAATAATAATAATAATATTATTATTAATAATAATAATAATGCGGTGAAAACAGTTACTCGAAAGTAATTCTGGAGAGACATATTATTACTATTATACTAACAAAAAAACAAAAAACGATCACCCACTTTATGGTCAGTAGAATAGTAAAAAAATACCTCTCCAAAAAATAAGTAAAATATTAAGAAACAGGAAAATTTCGTTAGAAACAAAGAAAAAAAGCTATACTTCTGTTACAGATGAAGAGAAGTCATGAGGCAACAAGAATGTAGTTCTGCAGAAGGATGCTGAGGGAAATATGTGTGGAACCTGTGACCAATGAGGAAGATTTAAGGAGCTAAACAGGAAAATAGCTGAAATTTCTGTGACATTTTGAAAATGGGCTTGGAGAATTTGAAACTCAAAAGGACATACTTAAGACAAGAGTTATGAATTATAATAAATCATTATATTATATGAGGACGTTTGGAAATTAATAAGGCATTTCCGTTATGGATTATAGCAATCATTATATTATAGTGCTGTGTTCGGAAAATAATTACGTATTTCACCACTATGAACTGAGTCAACTAACTGAAGCAAAACCAAGATTAAATTGGAAGAAACAGCATCCAGAATTTGTCATCACTTCTATCAGATAGAGTAGCTTTTTTAGCGCATTTCAGAGTTTAGTTGGGGGAAAATGTCAAAGTGGGAATTTGGATTCTACACAAACTTCCGCTTGAGAACAGTATATAACGTCCTATCACCGACAGCAGTCTTTTAATCAGAAATCCCAAAATTTAATCTTTTTATCGGATTTTTAAAGGTGATGAAAAATGGGTTTTGCATGTCATCATAAAAACGAAAAAGAAAACGGTTATCACAAAATGAGAAACAAATTCCAACGCCCAAACTAGGACTCTATTTTCAGAAGATATTGTTTCTTGTTTGTTTGAATATGAATAATGTCTATTATTAGCGACTGGAATCACTACAGATGTTTATTGCGAGTAACTTGATCGGGTAAATAAAACATTAGGAATTTTCCTGCTTTCACAAACAGAAAAGGGTTTATTCTCCAGCAAGTGGAATATCACAAAGAGAATACTACCTGTAAAACAAGCCCAAGAACTCGATAATAACACAAGGAGAATAACACCTGCAAAACACGCCCAAGAACACGAGAATAGCAAAAGGAGAATAACACCTGCAAAAGAAGCCCAAGAACACGAGAATAGCAAAAGGAGGATAACACCTGCAAAAGAAGCCCAAGAACACGAGAATAGCAAAAGGAGAATAAACCTATAAAAACACGCCCAAGAACACGAGAATACAAAGGAGAATAACACCTGCAAAAGAAGCCCAAGAACACGAGAATAGCAAAAGGAGGATAACACCTGCAAAACAAGCCCAAGAACACGAGAATAGCAAAAGGAGAATAACACCTGCAAAACAAGCCCAAGAACACGAGAATAGCACAAGGAGGATAACACCTGCAAAACAAGCCCAAGAACACGAGAATAGCACAAGAATAAGACCTGCAAGACAAGACCAAGAACACGGGAATAACACAAGGAGAATAACACCTGCAAAACAAGCCCAGGAACACGTCCAAGTAAACTGGACCTATCCCCAGTTTGCACTAGAGTTAACCTAGCATTTTGAAAAAATGAAGCCGGACCAGAGTCTATATTTATAACTCTAGCGTGTTTATTTTTTTACTCTACTTTAAACCAAGCAGATGTTTGGCTCTAGTTGTAAACTGGAACTGCTTTTATTTTTTATTCCAGTTGAAACCAGACGTATGTCTATTATTTTACATCTCGTGCAAACTGGACATTTGTCAATATTTTAAATTCTAGTGTAAACTGAACCCGTGTTTAATTTTATTCTAGTTTAAACCAGGCCTATGTTTACCATTTTAAATCTAGTTTAAATCGAACCTGAGTCTATATTTATAACTCTCTTGTAAACTGGACTTGTATGCATTTGTTATTCTAGTTTAAACCAGACTTATGTTCACCATTTTGAATCTAGTGTAAACAGGGCTTGAGTACATTTTTTAACTCGTGTGTCTACCATTTTGACTAGAGTGCAAACCGAAACTGTGCCTATACTTACAACTCTAGTGTAAACTGGACTTGTGATTACTTTTTTGATTTTAGTTTAAATCAGTTTTATGTCTACCTTTTTTGTTTCTAGCGTAAACTGGATCTGTAATACCTTTCGATTCATGTATATGTCTAGTTTTATGACTACCATTTTGACTCAAGATTTCGATTAATTCATTGTGATGTTTATCATATTAGATTGCTATTAGGTTGGTGCAAAAATAATGACGTGATAATGTCGTTTTTTGACGTTAATAAATACGTTAAAAACGACATTATTACGTCATTATTTTTGCACCAACCTAATAGTAAATCTTATATATAAAGTACAGTGTATGTCTGTGTGTTTGTGCGTGTGTTTGTTCAAGCAACTCCTCCGCTCCCATTGGTCCGATTTCAATGATTCATAGCTCATTCAAAAGCGCTAGAAACGTTAGGCGCATGGAACGATTTTCGTTGAGCTCAGATTTATGAATGAAATATTCATTTAAAATTTTTTGTTTCAAATATTTCAAGTAGTGAATATATCTTAGTTTGCGAAGCTATAGCTAGCGGGCGAAGCTTGCTAGTATTATATAATCCCTAAAATGTTGATATATCGTTAAATTAATCAAACTAACTTATTGTTAGCAGCCGTATCCTCCTAGTAATTTTCTTTAAAACTTCCTCGTTGTTTAGTGATTGGGCAATTTACTAACTTCGTTTCTTTAATGCTGTTCTGTTAAGACACTAGGTACTGTTAAGACCCGTGGAACTTGTGCAACTCTCTTCCGGCTTCTTGCTTCCGGGTCAACTTTGATCTTCAAAATGTTAAATGCAGTGTCAATCGATATACTAATGTTGTCTTAATTCCAGTTCTTTTATTGGTCTCTCCCTTTACTAATGTTTTTTTCTCATATTCTGTCGCACTTAATAACCTCTTGCATTTAGTGGCTTTGTTGCCTTGCTTGGTATGAAATAATAAAAAAAAACATTTATTTTCTTATTTTTTCAAAACAGTCATCCGACTCTAAGCAGTATCCTTACAATTCACATCAGAAAATGGTTATCTATTTTAAGTCGGTGGAGTCGAGGGTATGTAGTTTCAGGTCATTTTCGAACGTTCGATCTTTTTCAAGTGATTATTTTTTTCACACATTCTTTAAAATGTTTAAAAGAATAGATTTTTGTGCCTAGTTCATTTTGACGCTCCCAATACATACATAAATTTGAGCTACGGTTTTTTTTTTGCTGATGATCAGGCATTCTACTTTCTACTCTATAGATAAGAGTTCTTTCTTTTTGCTGACGTACAGATAAGAGTCCTTTCTTTTTGATTTCTTCTGCTACCTTTTGCATATCAGAATAAAAACTGTCAAAATGATTGGTTAGTTAAACCAGACGCAAAAATGTTGACTTTCCTAAGGCCATGAGTTCAAAAAATACCACAGAAATTATTAACCGAAAAGCGACTTCCATTTTTTCGGAGTGACGCCATTTGCACGATCCTAGACGCTATCAGCACGATTCAATAATGTCGCACAATACGACAGTTGCACCTGCAGAAAAAAAACTGTTAATGAGCGGACGCTGAAAAGTCCTTTGCCTGACCAAGAAGGGTTATAAAATATCCTTTCTTGGTGCATTGGTCTCATCTTGCTATGAAGTAATAGTAATTACTACATGAATTGATGTGCTGAAAAATTCTCGGCGCAACAAAGAAGGGATTTAAGAATACCCAATTAATTTATCCTTTTGTAAATTGGACGAAACTAGGACCCCCCCACCCATTCCTTTGTATTAATGTATAATACTACTGAATATAAAGTGGAGAATCAATTTTATATTGTTGTCATGTAATAAACTTATCCCCTAATATTATATTCCAGGTTGTGCTGAAAAGTTCTCGGCCGGACCAAGTAGGTATTTAAAAAAAATTGGTCAGGTTATGAGCAGTGGGTGGTGCCGAGAACACTAAAGCGTTCTCTTGTCTTGTTAATATATATATCTAATAGATATAAAGTGGGGGATCGGTTTTATATTGTTATTAAGTAATATATTGATCCCCGAATTATTATTACATGCCAGGGTGTTGAAAATTTCTCGGCACTATCAAGAAGGATTCCAAAAACAATTTTGATACTTGGTCATTTTATCAGATTTTCAGAAGTGCGTCGGATTGAGAACTTTTCATTATTCGTTTGTCGTATTAGAATATTTTCACGTCAGAAAATGGTTATCCATTTTAGAACTCCGCCAAATTAAGGTCAGTGGAGTCGAGGGTATGTAGTTTCGAGTCATTTTCGAACGTTCGATCTTTTTCAAGCGATTATTTTTTCACACATTCTTTAAAATGTTTAAAAGAATAGATTTCTGTAACTACTTCATGTTGACACTCTCCTGGATATAAGGTCGAGGATCAGTTCCATATTTTTATATTGTAATCTCTATTTATAAAAGGCAGGATGTGTGTGTGTTTGTGTGTAACGAATGCACGGCAGCAATTTTCGACAGATTTGCACTAAAATTTACAGGCACATGCTCTAAGTTAGCAGGCAGGGCAAGACCGACTTTGCATTCCCCAACTCCCATTGATAGTGGAAATAATCGATTTTTTCATGCTTCTACGGTAGTTTTCAAGTAGTTTGCGGCCATTTTGTACTGGCCAGAGTGAGAGCCAATAGCTGGCTGCCACGAATAGGCAGGAAGATTCTATTGGCCAGCGTGAGAGCCAACAGCTGACTGACACGAATGTTAACTAGCAATGCTCGCATGCAAAAAAAAAAAAAAATCGATAGCTGCATTCATCACAAGTGGGAAAAATTTAAATCTGCATGGCACTTTACTCAAATTGGCTCATTCGCTTGCTTAAACTCAACGTTGTGAAAAGTATTTGTTGCTAACATTTTTTCATTCGTTTTTTCCAGTTACGAGTCCTTTTTTAAAGCTGATCGTTTTGTGTTCATTTTGTTTAGTTCTTTTTTCGTAACAGATTTAATGTTTAGTATAGAGCTTAGAAAAAATTCACAGTGTGAGATAGGCAAGAAGTAAGGCGTGTAGCAACATCTGCACGGCAAAGGGCACTCCTTTAAAGGCAAGGAAAGGCAAAAATATTTTAAGTCAAGTGATAGCGATTGCTGTATGAGTCGTACGATTTTTGAATCAAGCACGGGCAACGCCGGGACATGCTGTTAGTTAAGTAATAAAAGATCCTGCAATAATTATTACATGCCAAGTTTTGGTGACAATTTCTCAGTCCGGTCCTCACGGATTCTACAAAAGAAAATTGATCTTTGGGCAGATTTTTTTCAGCACCACTTTGAATTTATCTGAAGACAAGCAATCAAATCAACATATAATATATATATATATATATATATATATATATATATATATATATATATATATATATATATTCCTGAGCCTTTATTAAAGCTCAGCTTGTTAGACTCTCTGCTTTCTGGTGGAAAGGAACTCAGACGAGCCCGTGCCTATGGGCAGTGTCACGTCTGGGAAGAAGAAGACACCAACCCGATCCCGTAGGTGGTCGGAAATCCTCACGTTAAAAACCGACCTTGTGCCAGATCCCGCCTTGTGGAGAGCTCTCCGGTAAATGCTCAGTACTCATTCACTTTTGTGTCGCTTGTCCGTTTCTCCCATTGAAGAAGAGTATGAAATTTTAAGCCCTCCCAGATTGAACCCGCAATTTTCAGAGAAATACATTAAGTCAAACGTATGGAAAGTGGAATGAGAACACTCTACCTCAGTGAATTGAATAAAGTGTTCTTTTTGAAATTTCAAGAAGCTATCGAATACGAAGTGAAACGCCTGAAGTAGACCGGAGAGTTCAACGGCTGAAACGTTGCGAGTGTAACAATGAGAATGCAAGTCTGTAATGTTACTAGTCCTTAGTGCACCACATGCACTGCAAATATAGAAGCAATGTCTTGGGAAAGCTAACCTGACGGAGCCCATTCCTCTGTAGACTTGTTTTTTGCTTTCTCAGTTTACCTTCTCCTAAATTGGTTGCAAAAATGTCTAGTTTGCTCTACTATTTAAGGCATTTACACTATTTACATCATTCGGACCGCTGTCCTCATCTTTGTTGCCATATTCACGGCGTTTCAGCCGTTGTACGCTCCGGCCTTCTTTCAGGTGACTGGAACTTCGAATTTGTTAGCTGCCAAGGCTCTGTGTACCACCTTCTGAGTTGTTTCCTTGTAGATATAATTGACCCATTAACAGGAAAGTAACTTTCATATGCCTGAAACTCCGCCCACTTCGTGGAAATAATCAGAGATGATCCCATATACATGCACCAGTGGATACAATTGTTGGTTGAGTGATCCATATAATGACTTGGCCTAAAGAGTTGTGAGTTCAATACCTAGCCACGGCAGAGGAAACAAAGACTTGGAGAGTTGAGTTACTAAATGGAATTAACTGGAACTGAGATATCCAGAAAAGGCGCGGCACGGGGAATTAGAATAATCTACCCCCACCTCACCCCGTGGAATAAATAAAGATTTCGGTTCTAAATTCTGACGCCTTATCACCTGAAAAAACCCGGAGAGTACAACGGCCGAAATGTCGTGAAAAGTAATTATTTCCGCCTTCTTAACTCGATTTCATGGATTTAAGTGTGATGTATGATTGGCAGCAAGTTCTCATCATTTTACTTTTGAAATAATGATATAAACGCAGGTTCTATTCTAATAGTTTATTCTGTTTCATGCGGAACTCTCTTCCGGTTTCTTTGCATTTACTTCCAGTTTCTTGAACTTTCTTCCGGTTTCTTTGAACTCTCTTTCGTTTCCTGAACTCTCTTCCGGTTTCTTTGCACTCTCTTCCGGTTTCTTTGAACTCTCTTCCGGTTTCTTTGAACGCTCTTCCGGTTTCTTTAGAATCTCTTCCGGTTTCTTTGAACACTCTTCCGGTTTCTTTGGACTCTCTTCCGGTTTCTTTGCACTCTCTTCCGGTTTTTTTTAAAAACTTTTTTCCGCTTTCTTTAAATTCTATTCCGGTTTCTAAACCTCTCTTCCGGTTTCTTAGAACTCTCTTCCGGTTTCTTGAACTCTCTTCCGGTTTCTTAGAACTCTCTTCCGGTTTCTTGAACTCTCTTCCAGTTTCTTAGAACTCAATTCCGGTTTCTTGAACTCTCTTCCAGTTTCTTTGAACTCAATTCCGGTTTCTTTGAACTCTCTTCCGGTTTCTTTGCACTCTTTTCCAGTTTCTGAGAACTCTCTTGCGGTTTCTTGAACTCTACTCCGGTTTCTTGAACTCTTTTCCGGTTTCTTTGAACTCTCTTCCGGCTTCTTGTTTCCCTGTGAACTACGATCTTTAATCATTTACATGCAACGTTAATCATCTTTTTCCGTCCCCTGGAATCCTCTTTTTTTCATAATGTCTTAGTATCTTTATTGCCTTGCCTGGGGTGATTTTTTTTTTAACAAAGTAGAGATGCGGAATAATCATTTTAATGCATTAGATAGATTTTGAAAAATTAGTATCCACGTTTTCACTATCCATTCAAATATTTGTAAAATCTTCAGGTAGTTGAGATAAACCAACTCATCACACACACACACACACACACACACACACACACACACACACACACACACACACACACACACACACACACACACACACAACAGAACACAGCATTTCCACTTAAAAATATTCGATTTTTATTCCATATAACTAGAGAGTAAAAAGAGGAGAAACGTGATATCTTCGAAGAATCCTGTAAAATGTCTTCGAGACAAAAGTTCTTGACTATGCTTTTTATCGTTGTCATTTGTGTTAATAGGAAATCAAGAAGAATAGATAAAAAAAGAGTCTAGAGGAATGGTAAAAATTCTATGGACAGAGAGGATTTCTTAAGGAACTCAATATACGCCATAACACTAGTTTCTTTCAACGACACTAAATCTTTATCTCATGTCGCTCCTTCCTTACTATCTATCTAGCTAGCTAGCTAGCTAGCTAGATACATAATAAACAGACATAATAAACAGTGAGCTAGCTAGCTAGTTAGCTCAGTCTGTTTATGTATGTATGTATGCATGTATGTATGTATGTATCTATCCATCTATCAATCTATTACTACTTGTTCATATGTAATGTAATGTAATGTATCTATCTATCTATCTATCTATCTATCTATCTATCTATCTATCTATCTATCTCAGTTTGTTTATCATCTCTTAGTAGCATTTTTAAAACAAAATTTGTCACAACTAAGTCTAAAATAATAAAAGAACACTAACCATGGGTATATAGTACCCAGCGCAAATTTTCCTATTTTTAATTACAATTTTCAGTACCTGATTTTCTTACCTAAATAATATGTTTTTCCGTTCCTATTAATGTTAAATCAAAGTACAAAGTTTGAAATACCTGCATGTAAAATATTTCAAATAAAGATTTGTATTCAATACTTTTTTTTGATATTTTCCAAATCGGGTATCATATACCCGTGGTTAGTCGTTGTGTAGTTTTAATTGATGCTTAGTGTTCTAGGGTTAATACAAAACATAATAACAAGCCAGAATAATAACATTGCAGAAGCAGTAGTTCGCTGCACTAATAAATATCTGGAGCTTAAAGGTTACCATTTTTAGCATCTCTTTTCATTGTTGAGTCCAAAGGTAACTTGTTTTAATCTAATAATTCCTGAAAAAATTTAGTATTTCTATTTTCAAGTGTTACCTTTCCTGGTGTATCTGTTTATATTTCTGAGATTACGTATTATGCATACCATTTACATTGTTCGGACAATTGTCCTCATCGTTGTTGCCGGATTTATCACAACGTTTCGGCCGTTGTACGCTCCGGCCTTCTTCAGGTGGTTGGAATGTCGAACTGAACCCTTTATTTCACTCACTGGGGTAGACTGTTCTAGTTCCAAGTGGCATGTCTAATGGATGCCAGTTATCAGTTATCTCCTGTTAATTCCCCTCTCCAAGTTCTCCACCGCCTTAACCAGGTATTGAACTCACACTTTTGGGTCCTATTATTGGATCTAACTAACCCCTTTATCCACTGTGCCATGTATCCCCAATAAGAGGGGAATTAACAGGAAATAACTGATAACTGAGACTCATTAGACATGGCACGTGGAAGTAGAACAGTCTACCCCAGCGAGCGAAATAAAGGGTTCAGTTCGACATTCCAACTTTCCTGGTGTGTATAAATTTTTTGCTGACTCTCTCTCACTCACTCTATCTATCTATCTATCTATCTATCTATCTATCTATCTATCTATCTATCTATCTATCTATCTATCTGTAATAGTGGGCATTCATTTATCTCGTGAGATAATATTAGCGCCTTTTTTGGTCAAACATTTTTGTGAACAGCGTTTGGGGTGGCTTAGCAGACCAATCCTTGCATGACACGATCTTCCGCAGGTGTGGCAGAGGAAGCTGGGATGTCGAGTGGAGGTCTTTGTTCTCTTCCTATCTCCAATAGTTGGTTTCATCATCTTCCGGCCTTCATGACACCTGCATGAACAGCATGGTGCTACCAGAGTCGAGAGTTTCAGGTAGCCTATTGCAAGCGTAGTGTGGGGCAGACTACCGAACGGTGTTCCGAGGCCAGCTCCCCTTACATGATGTTTTTTTGGTATACAGCCATCGAAGAAAACGTGTCAAAGTGAAAGCAAGTGATGAGCCCCGTATTTGAAACCGGCTCGCTTTTCGCGCCGATAACCGTTAAATTACCAGAATATCGCCCCCAGAAGCATAAGGATACCGTTGCATAGAGCAAGATTTCAGGTAAAAAATCACAGCATTTTACACTTATTCATCACCTCTGGCTATGCATTTTATAAATGCTCTCTGACCTTATTGCATCAATTTACGCTTAAACGTTTAGCAAGTTCGATCTATTTTATCCACATAGAGGAATTCCATAATATAACTCTATTCATATACCCTTTCTTGTCAGAATACCTTTTACCAGACTCTAGCTCAGCTTATATCTGTATTAACGCGAAAAAAACAGTAAAATATGTGTTATTGACCGAAATAGTCGATTTCTAATGCCATATCAACTGCATCCGCCACTGACGTCACGGCCAATAATATGAATCAAGGCGGCATTACTTTTGGAGCGTATTTGAACGTTTCTGCTGTTATTGTGCATGCGCACTTGGTAAACGTGAATATATATATATATATATATATATATATATATATATATATATATATATATATATGCGCAATAACAACAACAAAATACAATACTTGTTCCGCATCTCATATCACCGACCTGTCTTTGTCTTCCCATTAACCCCAGTAAACGCCGGAAGTCACTTTTGCGAAAACCAGCAGATTCCATTTTATATCTTTCAGTTTTCTTTTTGTTTCAAATTTCTTTGCAGTGTATATTTGAACGTAGACACACACCCACACACACACAAATACATGCATACATACATACATACGTATATATTTCACGTAGGTTTATATATACGCATACATACGTACAAACATTCATGTTTGTCTTCATTCAAACGTATGCTAATATATGCGTATACATATTCCTATATCAATATATGTTTCTTTCACACTGCAGTAATTTTCTCAAAAATCATTTTTTTTTCTCTCCTTGGCACGGAAGTTAAAATTAATGGACCATTTCACACAGCAGGCTAATATCTTCTTTTTGTTTTCACGTTTCATCTTTTTTTATAGAGACAAAAAAAGAATCCTACTTATTCTTGGCAATTTACTTCCAGCAGACTAAGCAGGGTTTTCACGGGGAAAAAAGACGATGTTCCCTAAGATCAACGAACAATCGAGAAACTATTGAACTGATTAACAACGCAGGTGTCGATGTAAATTATTTCCTGTCAAACGTAACAACATTACGATTTTCTTATTTCTGATCAACATGAGAAAATGGAAAAGAAGAAAAAAAAACCGGAATTAGTAAAAAGAATGAACAAGGAAAAATAAAAGAAGCGACAATAAAGATAGTGAAGCAGAAAAAATGGCGGAAAAATGATGAAATGAAGAAGAAATAATAGGAATTATTAGAAGAAGAGTAAAAGGGTGAAATGTAATAAAAAGATGACTGACAAAGTTATAAAAAGAAGAGATTGGAGGCGGGGAAGGTTCAGAAGATGTATTAGAAAGAGGAGGAAAACTCGAAAGAAAGAGAGAAGTAGAAAAAATAAGGGAGAAAGATAAAAGGTTTATAACAAGGGAGAAAAACAAAAGGAAAATTGATTGGCTCTTTTTTTTCCTTAAAGCGAAGGAGGAGGTTGAACAGAAAGACAGGAGGAGTAGGAGAAAAGTTTGAAGGAACAAGAGTTAGAGGAATAAAATGAAGAGGGGAAAAAAAAAGAAAGGACTGTGAACAGAAGAGAACAAAGAAATGTTAAAAAAGGAAAAAATAAACAGTGAAGGAACATATGAAAAAGAAATATAAACATGGAGTAGAAGAGAAATAATAAGAATTAAGGAAAAAGTTAGAATTTAAAGGAGAAAAAGAAGAAAAAAGAAAAAACCGAAAGAGTGAAATAGAAGAAGAAAAAAAAACCCAAAAAGGCGAGGGACAAGCGATAAATAAATTAAAAAGATGAAAGAAAAAGAAAGAAACAAAGGAAGAAAGGAAGAAAGCATAATTAGATGGAAGTAAAAAAGAAAGGGGGAAGCGTTAAATAAACAAATTAATTAAAAAGGTGAAAGAAGAAGAAAGGCAAAGAAAGAAAGAAAGAAAGAAACAAGAAATATAGAAATTGAGAAAGTAAGAGAAAAAAGAAAGAAAAAGAAAGAAGAGAGAAATGGAAGAACAATCAAAATATAAGCGATAAATAAATTTAAAAATAAAGAAAAATGAAAAAAAGGAAAAAGTATCATAAAAAAACAAAGAAAGAAAGAAAGAATGAAAGAAAGAAGAGGGAATAAGAATAGGAATAAGCGTAAAAATAATAATATGATTAAGACTAAGAAAAAAACTGGGAAAGAAAAATAAAACCGAGCGAAAGAGAAAGAAAGAAAGAAAGAAAGAAAGAAAGAAAGAAATAGCTACAGTTATGACGAAAAAGGGAGAATATATAAAGAAAGAAAGAATGAAGATTTAGAATAAAATAAAAGGGATAAAGAAAAAGGAAAGCGTGAAAGAGGACAAGAAAGAAAAGAAAAATAAAGATACAAAGAAAGACAGAAAGCAGAGGGGGAAAAAAGAAATATTTGCGAAAGAACAGGAGATAGGTGAGAGGAAATAGAGGAAGGATAAGAAATCAGGGAGAACATGGGAAAAAAAAGAAAGAAAAAAGAAGGAAATAAAGAGAAAGAGAAGGAAAGAAAGAAAAAAGAAAGGTAAAGAAAGAAAGCAAGCAAGCAAGAAAGAAAGAAAGAAAAAATTTAACAAACCGAAACGAAGAATGTCAAGAGATGCAAAGTAAAAGGCAATAAATAAAGAGAATTAGCGAGAATTAAAAATGTGGTCAGAAAAAAAAAATGTCGGAAATCGGAAATAAGAATAAAAATTAGAATTAAGAATTAAAAAAAAGGAAAAATCCAAAAAAACAATAAAAAATAAAAACTATAAACAAAATGTCTGGTGTTAAATGCTGTAAGGAAAATCCGGTAAAAAAATTCCAGTTAAGAATAGAATAATCGCGAAAAAGTCGATTTCCTCGGATTTCAAATTATTTTCTTTCTATACGAGTCACTACAGCTCGCAATGTCATTCATCAGGATTCTTTGTTCGACTTAGAATTATTACTTACGTTTTATTAGCTTATTGTTAAACCTCGGAATATATTCACAAAGCTGAACGCATATAGAGAGACAAAGGTGGGGAGACATTTTGTTAGGTCAGTTTCTTTTGGCATTAAGAGTCGAGTAATTAGACAATTACAAACATTATATAAAACCAATGAGTTTTTGTTGTCTAAGGGCGCTGAATGATTTCAATCAGTTCAAGATAATCAATATATTTTTAGAAGCATTTTTGATCACAAAAGAATGATTAATACTTTCAAACAGAAAAAAAAATTGTCACATTTTACTGATATCAAAGTATAACGACTTCAACAAATTATTTGAAAATAGCCGTGAAAATTCCTTGATTTTCACATCTGAATTTTCTGATAAGTTGAAATTTAGGAACAAATCAGAATTTATTTACAAATCGCAGGTTTTGAAGAACCTCAAAGAATTATTAAAATTCAAAGATCTTGAAGTGGAAATTTGAAGAATGTGGCACATGATGACATATTTCAGTTGTATTTGGGTCTTCGGTTTGATTGAAGGGGGCCTGGCGACCCATGTCTTACGGAAATGCAAAATATTGTTCTCGCAACCACAGGTCACACTCTACGATGAGGTTTTAACTATGTAAAATGTATTTGCGTTTGTTGTTGTTTTTTTGTTTTTTTTTGTTATACAAATGTGCAGTGGATAATGTCATCATTTAATCTTAGGTCCTCGTGAGGAAATAAGCGGGCAACAGAAAGCAGAGGAAATAATAATAATAATAATAATAAAGTGCCTCTTTATTGATATGGCAGTCCCCTCTCAGACTGCAATGTATCTTTGAAGATATTCAAAAAGCTGTCAAAATACAAGGACCTTGAAATGAAAATCTCAAAAATGTGGCACATGGGAACATCAACAATCCCTGTTGTACTTGGAGCCCTCGGATTGGTTGGAAAAGATTCTAGTAGAATAATTAAAGGGGTTCCTGGAAGTATATGCCTCAAAGAGATACAAAAAATTGTTCTTACAAGTACAGCCCACACTTTACGAAGGGCTTTATCTATGTAAAATATTTTTTTGTCAGTGTAACGTGTCATGATGCCATTTCTAACCTTAGGTCTCTGGGCGGGACCCGGAAAGAAATGTGTAAACGCCAGAAATCAAAGGAAATAAAAACAATAATAATAATAATAATAATAATGGATCAATATAGGAAGATGTTATTAAAAGAAGAGATCGGTGGCGGAGGTTCAGAAGATGCATTAGAAGGAGAAGGAAAACTCGAAGGAAAGTGAGAAGTAGAATAAAAGAAAAGGTTTATAATAAGGGAGAAAGACAGAAGGAAAATTGATGGGCTCTTTTTTTTCTTGAAAGCAAAGGAGGTTGAGTAAAAAAAGAGGAGGAGTAGGAGGTATTACATATCTCATGCCAAAAACGAGTGAAAGAGATGATCCGAAAAATTATGGACCAATAACATGTCTCCCCACAACGTATAAATTGATCACGTCTGTCCTGACGAACCGTACTCACACTTTTCTCGAAGCAAAAAAAACAACATAAGTGGATACAGGAGAGGTTCATATAGTTGCAAAATTCAACTACTGATAAGCAAAATGATCCTGGAAAATTGCAGGAGACGATCTAGAAATCTTAGCGAAGCATGGATAGATTAACGTAAAGCCTTTGATAGTGTGTCACACTCACGGATATTTAAGTCTTTGGAAATGTGCAGAGTCTCTATCGTGATAGTAAATTTCCTTAAACACAGCATGGAAATGTGGAAAACCACATTATACCCCAATCACACAAGAAGCAGAGCCACCTCCAACTGCCTGAATATCCGACGAGGAATCATTCAAGGGGACTCGCTGTCACCTATTCTGTTTTGTATGTCCTTAGCCCTCTTTACATATGAACTAAACAATAATAGCTATGGATACAGACTAAACAAGAAAGTATTCAATCACTTATTATATTTGAATGATCTGAAACTATTTGCCAAAGACGACAACGTGTCTCTGGGCGGGGCTCGGAAAGATATCAAAGAGAACACACCATAAATCAAAGGAAATAATAATAATAATAATAATAATTGGCTAAATAGGGAATGGTTAAAAGCTGAAATCGAAGGTTTTATTCTTGCTGCACAGGACCAATGCTTAATAACTTTACTGAAAGCACGCTTAATCTCCACCACACGTCTTCGGTTTCTAAAGGTTTGTTTGGTTTGTTTTATGGCATATCAAAACCTCAGTGGGTCATTTAATGCCGACAACTTTTTTTTCTGGTAATATTTTTGTTTTGCCAAAAATCTATTTCTGGTAATGTTTTTTCATCAAAATTGTATAGCTGGTAATACTTTTTTTTCAAAAACGTATTGCTGCTAATAGTCCTTTTTCTTCAAAGATTTATTTCTGGTAATAATTTACATGGTATTTCTGGTATTAAAACCTATTTTTACATTTTCATAATGCTTTTTACCTCAGTTTCGCAGTTAACTATTTGCCCATTGCTGGAACCCTAACAGGTGCTACCACCCCGGGTAAGAGTGGACCTGGGAACACCAGCAATTAAGAAGTGGCTCCACGCTCCTCAAAGACTCCTGATAAGAGGCCTTGTTGTTGGACGTAGTTTATCGTCTTACCCAGGACGCGGATGTAGTTTATCGTCATATCCAGGACGATTCTAAAGGTTTAAACAAGCAACGTGTGAATTAATAATAACAATGATAATAATAATAATAATGACATTGATGGATCTAGCAGAAACATCGAGCTAGATATGAGGTATGGAATGACAAGAATTACAAGAAAGTTATAAGATCATCAAAAATGATTCAAGGTATAATCATACGGAGAGCACCTATCAGCATCAAAAACTTGGTTAATGTGATCACAGGAACCAGGAAAAAAAAAAAAAAAACGAACGTAAAAACAAAACAGAGACAAGAAGCGGAAACAGCTGCCATTACTGACAAGGGATAGAACCAACCAAGCAGAAATACTAAATGAATTATTGTCGGAAAAGGAGGAACATCTTACGATCCCTTAACGGCAGAGTTTAGAAAAAAAAAAGTAAAAGCGGCAAATGAACGCATCAATAAACTTTTAGAATATATCAAAATTAATCATAGCACGGGGTTCAATGACTTCATCTATGCTTGAGAATAAAATGCTTAGTGAAGTGCATATAAAGCAAAGGAGAAATATCGACTAACAATAAAAAAAGGTTTAGAATTAGAAAGATATTTCCATGCTACAAAGTGAGCATTTTACGATATTTCGGTTCTTGCGTAGTCTGTGATTATATATATATATATATATATATGACGGCACACATTATGAAATGGACAAAGTCCGACAATTATTTTAAGACATTTTTTATGTTTATACATTGTTTTTATAGATACAAATGTTCAAGCAAAAGCTCTGTTTATAATAAACAGTATTAAACAACATTTACCGGCCTGAATGTCCGAGAGATTTTCATAGAAAATATTCGTCCTCCGACAGGAATCAAACCTGTATCCTATACATAACCATCACATAGCCTGACGTGTCTTAACCAATTCGGCCACAGAGGAGCGTTCAGCAAGGTCGATTTTACTGTCTTTAAACTACAATCTTCCATGATTGCAAGAGGAAGTTTTATTAGGATCAGAAGGACAACATTGATAATTTATAGTACTAATAATATATCGGTACATCATCATATTTTGGATTATATAAACCGTTTCAATTGTAAAGGATAGTAGGTCATCTACATCGATGTTTTCAATTGATCCCTCCTGATGTTGTTGCTATAAAATCGCTCTCTGTTGAAAGCGAAATCGTCGCACTTGTTCAGGAATAACTTCTTTCCTCCAGTCATAGTACCACGAATGCGGCACGCATTGAATATTCCTTCTGAGAGTATTTTTCTATGGTTGATAGGAACAATGAGACCTGTTATTTTTTCTTCTTCCCAAGTCCTTTTTTCCCGCTTTTCTCGAGTGGGATTCATTTTGAAGAACTTGTTCATTATGTTGAACCTCTAACGTTGTTTCTTTATTAAAACAAAAAAACAACGAAAACAAAACAGAATTTTGCTTCTCAAATTGGTTCATGGTATCAAAGACAAACGGAGATACAGGGTCGGCTTTGTGATTCTTCTTATTTCAATGTGGTGTGGGATTCAACGTAAGTCTGATCTTTCTTGACTTACATATGAAATTTAATTCACCTAGGGGTTGAACAATTAAACAGATTTCTTTTGTGCTGTTTTGCTAGGATAATAACACAGTCTGAGCGGATAATCTTTTTAAGTTGTTCTTGGAAATGATGTTGAGTGTTAGATCAATTCTTAGCACAAATATGACGTCTTTTGAAAATAGTTTCCTTGGAATTGTTTGATTATAATTGGGTGATTGTCTTTAGCAGCTTATCAACGGCTATGGGTTATCTAATGCTGAAATCTAAATATTTTGTAGGCAGTTTTTTTCTGTTTAGGATAATAATGGCTTTAGTGATACAAGTTTTATTAATTAACCCATAGATCGGAGGAAAAGAGGTGGTTCATGCCTTTCCCAAGAGTATTTGCGTGCAAGTGAATATAACGAACCCAATGGGAATTAGAACTCGGCTCCACGATTCTTAATTCTGAGCTGTTATCTATTACACCACTTGCACGTTCAAGCTTATAGCAACTGGTATTCACAAGCGGTCATCCATCTAGGTACTAACCAGGATCAACATTGCTTAACTTCGGTGATTCAACGTGATGTGGCCGTAAGCATTGTTATTGTTTTATTAAAAACGGCTACGTAGATAATTGTCTCATTGACTTTGGAGCACAACTTCATAGTGTTCTGAGACTGATGGATGACCAATGTATGTATGAGAAATAGAATCTGTCCCAAAGCTATTAGGACACCAACACACTTGCAGTATTTGTCGTAAAGTCACCCTTTCGGCGGCTGGTTTAGCCATCCACATGAATTCAAACCAGAAAGGTCAGACGTAAACTCCTGTAAATGCTACCTTACCAGAAAGACCCGCAGGTTACTTGTGCGAGTTTTGTGACAAAGTTTGTAAGTCTATTGCGGGACTCGATTGTCACATGATTGTACACAGGGACAGGGAAGTTTCCAACATAGGCAACACACATAGCTTTATGTTAGCCGCGTGTCTAAGTGAGGTTGTAAAAGTAAAGCTGGCCTTAAGAATCACTTAAGGGCCCATAGTAGAGTGTTAGCTCGGGTAAAAATGATGGAAATAATTAAATTCTGAATGAAAAACGCGAAATCTACCAAGAGATGATCTGTAAAAAAATGTCAATTATTATTATATATATATATATATATATATATATATATATATATATCGACAAAGATTGGAGATTTTAAATAATTTCACATAATACTTCATTGAGTCTAGAATAATATTCTGCGCTATATTAAGTCTAGTTAGTTTCCTCTTCGTTACAGAGGAAGCTTGCATTGTATCGTAACGGGTTCGATTCTGCTATTGAGGATTCTTATTCTAGATTCAATGAATTATTATGTAATATATATATATATATATATATATATATATATATATATATATATATATATATTCAGATAAAAATCTGCAAAAAGTCAATATGAATGAAAATAAAAGGTAAAAAGGAAATCAAAAAAAAAAAGTTGCAAATTAAAAAATAACAATGTTTTTCATGAAAGTATTTATTTATTTATATATATTTGATATTTCAGATTGACCTCAATCTTTCTTCAGAAATAACTGTCTGTTTACAAGTAGAGTCAGAAACATTATTATTTTTTAAATTTGTAACTTTGAGTCTAGAATAATATTCAGCGCTATATTTAGTCCAGTAAGTTTCCTTACATATATATGTATATGGGGTACTAGATATTTAGGAATATATAATCGTACTGTATATATGCACATATATACAGTACAATGTACCGAATATATGTACATATCTCGCTCTCAATATAGAGCGATTTTATAGCAACAGCAACAGGAAGAAACAATTATGGTCTGCATCGAAGTGACAATAATCAACATAAATGTATGCGTCTTGATAACAGTTTACCACAGAATTTGATCTAAAGCATCTGCTTAAACAGGACACGCTTCAACAATCATTAAATGCGACATACACACAAAGAGAAGCTATTCATTACATATACACTATTTCAACTTGCAGAGATTCGGTTGACAAAAACATTTGAAAGTTCACCAAAATATTAATGTAATAACTACCGCTAAAGATGGCCAATGTTGCCACATGTGCACAAGATCATGTATGACCCTAGCGCGATTTAACAGTCACGTCCGAGCTTCCCATATTTGAAGTTCGATAAAGCTATGCCATTTCTCGTGATGGAGACTCAACCATCATGTTTGTATTTATGTGCCTATCTATGTAATTGTTGCAGTAGTTACATTGGAAAGTAGAATCTGCTCAGACAGATGCATTATTATCAAGACTAAAAATGTGTTTACGTGCATCTTAACACCTGTACTCTTCTTAAACATGGACACCATATCGGAGACATGAAAAATGGCTTGAGTGATTTAACCAAAAAATGCCCGAGTAGCATATTTAGCATCAAATGCCGGTCTTTGATTCCAAACACTGTTGTCCTCCAAAAATTTGAATGTAACACTATTGAAACAATAATAATCCTTAGCCAGTTGTGACTGGCAGGACATGAGGGATAACGAGATTTATAAAGAACTTTTCTATGGAGAACTTAGGAAGAGGTTTAAAGGCAATTTGACGGATAATCTAAATGCATTGCATATGGATGTGCAGCATTGGGGAGAACTACCTTTAAATCGTACAGAGCGGTGACACATTATAAGGGAGGGATGCAATGCCTTTCAGGATGAATGACCCAGGTGTGATCAAATCAAGCTTGATCTACGAAGAAGCACTCACACTGATTTACCAACTAATATGCAGTCTTGCAAAATATATTTGTGTGAGCGCATGCTGTTGTCGGGGGCAAGTTATGTAAACCACCAAAAAGGCCATCATAACAACCAGAATCAAGCTAACTATGCCGAACTTACTCATCGACCTTGTCAACAATACCTGTATTGTTTGCAACAAGGTTTGCAGATGATCATTTGGACTGAAAAGGCGCATGGTGGTACACAGGAGAGTTTCAGGATATGCATATCTAATCAACCCAATAAAAGATACAGATTTTATCTTTCATCTATGCATAATAGCTGTTAAATCGAATACTGGTTTCAAAAATCATCTTAACGGTCATGGACGTCAAAATGATACGGAAGCCGTTAAAAGTGATGCAAAGAATGAGGAGACGGCTCCCCATCTGTGTAAAATGTGGCAATCACCATGTATGCATATATGGTGAAAGCTGATGATAAAAATACTATTTTAATTGAATTTGTAGCTATTTGGATGTAAGCAATTAATCTTACAGGCTTTAAAATAAACAACAATAGTTGGAATAAAGAAATAGCTTCAGACTTGAATTCGCACTGACATCACGTCTTTCGTGAACGAAGTATCAGGCTATCAAAATTGATCTTCTTATGTCGTGATTTCATACTGTGGGCAGTTTTGCTAAACGTTTACCCAATACAAGGCCCAAGATCCACTCAAGGTAGAGGGTTACTGAATAAGGTTGTTGGTTGGACGTAAATGTGCAGATTTTGAGGTTATGTACAATAGATGTTGACCTTAGACTTAAAGAGGTTACGTTTATAGCGATCGGGGATGTATAATTTCCAGAATCTGTTCCACAAATATAATGGTTCTTGGGAAATCCTTTACCCATAGAATACGAAAGTAATGAGAATGCCTAGACCTTGTTTACTAGGCATGGTAGGTTTTAGCTAAAAGATCTGAACTGAGGGAACTAAGGAATGTAGCTCGTCTGAGCATTTGCCATGGAAATAGCGTCCGAGTAGGGATAGGCTTTTGACGTTTCGCCTGTAGGATTGGAAATAATTCATCACCCACAGCGTTACGTAAACTCTTTGAACACTGAAATGATTGGAATGTAATGATTGGGTCGCTCCGGGCCAGATATGGTAGCAATTCTCTGACTGTGTCGTTATATTCCAACTTTTAATATTAGTAAATACAGCGCAGAATTAGGAAGTTAACGTCGCTAGAAGATTACAAATGAGAAAGCTGCCCACAAATGATAACTGTGGCGGCCTAAATGGTTAAGGCGTCGTCTATGAAAGATGAGTGCCCAATGTATAGGATGTGATTTTGAGCTTAACCTGAAGCTGATTTATACTGATCTTCGTCGAATGTAACGCCCAAATATTTAATCGGTGAACATATTTGTTGTGAGAAACAACAAAAGGGAATAAAGGAAATCTAGTCAAGTGCGAATCTACATATTTTCACCCAAATTCACTAATTACATTATTTTCTAAAATTTTCACCCACGTTCACCAATTACAATATTTTCACACAAATTCGCTAATTACAATATTTTCGCCCAAATTCACCAAAGTTTGCCGTTGATCCCACCCCCCAACCAGGTCGATGCCTGGACTTAAGGTAAGCTGTACATTCACTTGTTATTATGAGGAAGAAATCGGACAAACACTTGCTGCCCTGTGTGAGTATAATTTCGCTCTACCGAAAACTCATTTTAATCTTTTTTCGATTTTCTTTAATTCTTTCTTTTTCTTTTTTTTTTAATCTTTAAATTTTATTTTATTGTATTTTTTTCTCCCCCTACTCGTCAGTGTGTTTTCCCATAGTAACACATTTTGTCCTAATCATTCTAATCTATATGATGGTCCCGTTTCGAAAGAAAAATCAGAAAAAAGGGAAAATTGAACGTCTTTGGCTAGATGCGAAAGTGTCTCGTCAGTATTCTCATGATTTAGTGGCCGACTATTCTTGCTTGATAAAATTTCTGAACTTGGAATTGTTTTCGCCACCATTCTTTCTCCTGTTGTTCTTAATTTTTTTTGAAAGCATGCCTCTCAAGCCCACTATTTGGTGAGGGCGGTGGATTGGCCGTTGATCCCCCCCACACCAGGTCAATGCTTGGACTTAAGGTAAGCTGTACATTCACTTGTTATCATGAGGAAGAAAGCGGACAAACACTCGCTGCCACGGATGTTGGGGCATTTATTATGACATAGCAATAATTCCAGATATCCTTTTTTTTCTTCAATTTCTTTTTAGAATTGACAATGGGACTTATACTAAGTTAAAACTTAATGTTGCGAAAGGGTAAATCCAAGTGTCGGCCAGGACTCTTTACAAATTACCTCCCCCTCTCATCGTTCCTTCTGTTTTTGTTGTTGTTGTATGTGTTATATGTAATAGGAGTAGGTAGGCTCTCCTACCGCCCGGTCAACACTCCTCCCCCTTCTCTTGGACATGAGTAGAGGCTTACACCTTGTTTCTTGTTTAGCAAGGGTTTCCCGGTACTCTCTCTCTCTTATCTCCAGTTGCCTTGATCTATCCACTACTCTTCTCCTCATCCTTTCTTCTATCACTCCTATCCGATCTTGCTCTAAATTTTCTGTAACCCCTTGCGTCCTCGTGGCTTCCCGCCTTGCTTGGGGTGAAACGCTTAAAAAAAAGAAAAAAAAAAATTCAATATTTTCTCTCACGTTCACTCAACTTCGCCAATTACAATATTTTCACCCAAGTTCATCAATTACAAGTTTACTAATTACAATATTTTCACAATATTTTCACCCAAATTCAGCAAAATTTACGAATTCAATATTTTCATATTTTCATCCACGTTCGCCAATTACAAACTTTCACCCAAGTTCGTCAATTACAATATTTTCACCCAAGTTTACCAATTACAATATTTTCACCCAAATTCACGAAAGTTTGTTAATTCAATATTTTCATATTTTCACCCAATTTTACTCAAGTTTGCCAATTATAATATTTTCATCCAAATTCAACAAAATTTACGAATTCAATATTCTCATAATATTCACCCACGTTCGCCCATGTTCATCAATTACAATAATTCACACAAGTTCGCCAATTAAATATTTTCACCCAAATTCCCCAAAGTTCTACATATATGTAAGGCTTCTTTTCATGTCTATAGCACCTAATGACCTCACTGTGGAAATGTTGAAGTTAGATTTGGAGCAGGGAATTGCTGACGCAAGTTAATGTCAAATCTTCCGAAGTAGATATGATGGCGAAATATAACCCAGCATTGAGATAGAATCCAAATTGAAGCTTCTGTTTCATAAATTCAAGTGATCTATGTCTAATGAACTTCAGTTCAAAGAAGACTGGGACCGATTTTAACCTTAAATGCCTTTAACTTGAAAATCCTATCAATTCTTTCTCACACTGTCATCGTTCCCGCCAAAAAGCTGACCCGCGAAGAGCATTTGAAAGAACAGACGCCTGCTGCTTGTAGTCTGGGTAGATTGATTAATAGATTCTAAAAGACTGAGACATATATAAACAGATATAGGTATTGACAGGTAGAAATGCGTGTGGATAAATAATATATAAAACGAAAGAGAGGTGAGAAGATTCCCCCACAAATGAATTATGGAAAGATAGATTCATATAAAATTACAGATTTTATTTTAAACGTCACGAGTTTACCATTATTTCAAATGACAGTCTACCAGGGCGGCTAGCTAATCCCTGGTGCAGGAGCTAACGCCTGTTGCAGCCAGATTTGTGTTTATACAGCACCAACACTGTTCACTTGTGGTTCATACTTCAACTCTTCTGAGTTATATTTTCTGGGAGAAAGCGCTATATGAACAAGGCCAACACGCTCAAACGCTCGGTCACGATGGCTTCTGACTTCACGCTAACACATCCATCGACCGCTCCCAAATAGCTCCGTCTACCCAATTTCATTCACAAGGCTTAGGTCAACACGTGGTATGGTTTTTAGACACTTTCCAAAGTTGATGAACGCTGGGATCGTCTCCTCCAGACCGATAACATTCCGAAGACACCTTCCTGACAAATTGATCATGGTAAGATTCGAACCTGAGTCTCATGGTAGGAAAGCGAAAAAAAAGTTCTAACCACTCGGCCACGTGCCCATACTCGGGCACATATTCCTTATTACTATAAACGTTTGTTATCCTTGTTTTTATTTCATTAAACAGTGAAATTGACAACAACCGGCCTAGATTGAGAAGTCCCACTAAAGAGAAATTGTGCCTCCGACAGGAATCAAACCTGTATCCCCTTTTTCCATCAGAAAATAATATTAATAAGAAATAGTGTCGAGTAGAAAATCCTTTATTACATATAAGTTAGAAATTTATTATATTTTGTTTGGTTTCGTTTGTTTTACGGCATATCAACCTCAATGGGTTATTTAATACCGACAAGATTTTTATTGCTGGTAATATTTTTTTTTTCAAAAATGTATTTCTAATAATATTTTTTTCTTCAAAAATGTATTGCTGGTTATATTTTTTCAAAAAAATGTATAGGTGGTAATATTTTTTTTTGCAAAAATGTATAGCTGGTAATATATTTTTTTTTCAAAAATATATTTCTGATTTGGTTTGGTTTGTTTAACGGCATGTCAACCTCAATGGGTTATCTAATGCCGACAAAATTTTTATTCCTGGTAATATTTCTTCTTCAAAAATGTATAGCTGGTAATATCTTTTTTTACAAAGTATTTCTGGTATTAAAACCTATTTGTACACTTACATAGTATTTTGATCCCATTTTGGGGGTTAACTATTTACCCATAGTTGGAACCCTAACAGGTGCTACCACCCCGGGTCAGGGTGGACCTGGGAACACCAGCAATTAAGAGGTGGTTCCACGCTCCTCAAAACCTCCTGATCAGAGGCCTGGCTGATGGATGTAGTTTATCGTCCTACCCAGGACTCGGATGTAGTTTATCCTCATACAAAGGACTGTTATTATTTTTGGAATCCGATACAAATTAGATCTCGCCTGCATCTTTCTGTCACCAAGTGTCCTGTATGTTTTATAGCCTACGCTGTATTTTACATTTCGACGCCTTGTACAAGGATTTATGCTGACTCATTTCTGCTACAGTGTTATATTCTTTTCATTTTTTAAAAATGTTTTTGCCCCAAGCCAGGCAACAAAACCATTAAAACGCAGGGGTTTATTGAGCGTTAAAAGATTAGAAGAAAAAAGTATTAAGGATAGAGAACAATCAAAAAGACAAAAATTAAGACAGAAGATAACGATTGACATTGCATTAATTTTTTTTGAAGCTCAATTTTGATTGAAGAGCCGGAAGTGAGTTATAAAAGCGAGAAGTCTAGGGGAATAAGCTAACATAGAACTTGCTGTTACATCTATCCATTTCAACTGTAAAATTATGAGACATTTCTACCCATCTAGTACTGCTCTTAAACTCATAAAATCTAGGTACAATAGGGTAGAGTTCAGCAAAACAATTACCACGAAAGAATTTATAGAAAACACACAGGGAAGTTAGGTTACGGCGATCGGAAAGTGATTGTAGCCGAAAAAAGAGGAATGGCTGCTCGGCCTTAATGTAATCGGAATTTGATTATAATTATATTACCCTCTGCTGACTCCCTTGCATTTCTTAATTTGTTGTTTTTTAAACATTTTGAATATCATTTAAATGTTTGTCCTCGATTGGCTCTGAAGAGCGAGGATCGAAAACCGATTAACCTCCTTTTTTATTTGCTTGTTTACTTTTTCGATTCTTTATGGTAATTTTATTTTATTATCCGAGCTCTTCAGTCACTTATTTGTTGTATGTTTATTTTTATATATATAAGAAAAAAATGTAATATGTCCACCATTTTACCTCCCATAGATTATTTAATTTCTTGTATATATTAATGAACTTGTATTTTTTATCTACTAGGTCTGCTTTGGATTAAGTTAGATTATTACAGGTTTAGATAAATGGTTAAAGTTATTGGCTTGCTATGGGCGCCATTTATCCTGGATAAGCCTCTTGATACGCGCACATTCAGATGACAGTATCACTTAGATGAATTCAGTCCTAATGATATTTAATAATCATCCAAATTAAGACGATAAAGACACCAAGACCCAAGGGCTTACTGAGTGTTGAAGAAAATGAAAAAAATAAAGAAAAGAAAAAGAAAACATTATTATGGAAAATAAAAATAAAGGAACAGGAATTAAGAACGCAAAAGATGGCGATTGACATTGCATTTACATTTTTGAATATGAAAGCTGACTCGAAAGCAAGAGGGCGGAAGAGAGTTCCACAAACGAGAAATAATAAATTGATCTACACTTAATTATTAATTGTTGGGCTTTAATTTAATCGATGGTCATATATATATATATATATATATATATATATACGCACATACACACACACACACACACACACACACACACACACACACAGAGAGAGAGAGAGAGAGAGAGAGAGAGAGAGAGATGATGTTGAAAAAATTTGTTGTAAAAATTTTTGGTCTAAAGAGATGGAGGTCTGATTCTATGAAATAAATTATTACCAATGGATTTCTAAGGACTTCGATTTCATCATTATGATATATTCTCGGTTTTTACATTGAGGTCTCTTTGGATTTATATCCTCTTTGGAATTACCCCTACCAATTATCAAATAATATCATATCTATATCTATCTATCTATATATATTTATTGCTTTTAAACACACACCTTCGCCGATTTTTTTCGATCTATCATATCTGCTCTGAAATTGTAGCCTAATGGAAACAATAACAACATATATGAAATGGAATAAATCTGACAAATATTTTAATATATAAAATATATTTTCTGTTTATACGTTTTTTATGGATACACTTATTTTAGAAAATAGGCTGTTTTTTTTTATTAAACAGTATTAATTACATTTACCAGTCTGAATGTTCGAGAAATTTCATAGAAAATATGCGTCCTTCGGGAGAAATCGAACCTGTATTCTATAAGGAACCGTAATATAGCAGATATGATAGACCAAGAAAAATCGGCGAAGATGTGTGCTTAAAAGCGGTAATTCGAGCTTTGCTAAACCGGAAGTCCTTTTTGGCTGAACGGTCATAACACGTCAGATATATATATATATATATATATATATATATATATATATATATATATATGAAGAAATATAGTCTAAAGGTGTGCAATATTTATAGGATAAAGTGCTCAGTATAAGAGATAGAGCGTATTTAAATATTAAACATTAAATTCAGCACTTATTAAAAAATAATTTACGCGTTTCTTGTTAGCGTTGGGTTATTTTTCTATCTTTTTGTGAATTTATATATATTTGTTTGTTTTTTAGTGCTTGTTTGTGTACGGGTGTGCGTGTCTGTGTTATGTGTCAATATATATATATATATATATATATATATATATATATATATATTGTCATCCAAAGACAGACTATTTCGCTGTATCACAGCTCTTCAGTGTGGCTAGTGTTGAAATTTTGGGGTACCCTGGTGTACTAGTGAGCCAGCCAAAATAAGCTGAATGATTTTATAGTTCACCAATAGAAGGGTTAACCAATCAGAAGGCTCAAAATATTCAATGCGATGTGTATAAAGGCGGCCATGTTTTTTTTTTCCTGAATATTCACTGCCAGCCTTTGATATCAAAGACTGAAGAATTACGGAACAGCTGCTGGTGGTATTGGCGATATAGTCAGATTCAGTAGAGTGTCTGTCTCGTGTGTGTTAATTTTTAGCGTTGTTTCATTGAACAGATTACGTACTGCACTGTATTCTATATTCATAGACTATGGTGAACATGGTCAACAGCTAGACGTTCGGTTGCCTCTAGCTAGGATCGAAACCCCGCTGAATTGGCGTCAGTCAGAGATTCTACCACTAAGCCGTTGATGCACGACAGAGATGAAGGTGAATTTTAGCGTATTTATTTTTTAGATAAACACACAGTGACTGAGAGAACTCGATTCGCTTTACCGAAGAGTCTTGCTATAATAACTGTAATAGTCACTTTTTACAAACTTCCTCCACCAGAGAGCTCAAGCGAAATAAATTTTTCAGAAGCCTATATATTGTCATCAACTGTTAATGATATAAAATGGCGAAACATTTATTTGATTAACTTTAATAATCTACTTTTTATATGAATGATTCATCGCAATATATATATTAAGACATTTTTATGTTTATACATTCTTTTTATAGATAAAATATTTAAGTAAATGCTCTGTTTTTATAATAAACAGTATTTATAACATTTACCGGCCTGAATGTCCGAGAGATTTTGATAGAAATATATATATATATATATATATATATATATATATATAGGATACAGGTTCGAATACTGTTTATTATAAAAAAAAAACAGAGCATTTACTTAAATATTTGTATCTATAAAAAAAAAAAATCTTTAAAATATTTGTCGGACTTTTTGTTCAGTTATATATATATATATATATATATATATATATGAAACTCAAATGTTCTAGGGAGTTAAACACTCCGGCAATATAGTAGACAATCACCTAAAGGTTTTGCTGTACCTTATCAAAATCTTTTGGGCAATGTAGAAAACATCAGTCCCACATCCATTTCCCATTGACGCATTGACCACTGCGATATCGTTCTAAGTATAAATATACCATATTTTGTTCCAGTGTCTTTGACAATGTTCTTGTCCTTTTTCTGTTCTTATTGTACTTCGGGCTATATTAATCAGAATTCAGGGTTTTAGTTTGGTTATGTGCATTGTAGTGTAAAGTATATCGTCTGGGAATGGGAAATCGGAGAGTCGAGTTCATAATATTCACTTACACACGGACACATTTTCTCTTTGGATGCAGCTTGGTTCTCTTCCCAATTCGAACCCGAAGGCCTCGGCCGTGGTGATGAAAAGCGGCCGGATGGCATTACAATTTTCCCTTTTAAAATGGGTAAGTCGTTGATTTGAGATGCGACCTGTGCAGATACATTTTCGCCCGGTAATTTGATCAGCTCAGCAGTTGAGCCAGGATCCGTCGCCCGGGACGCAGAGATGAAAAAAATAATAGTTAAATATTCTTCTCTTGCTGATAGATTTTTTTTTACTCCTGTGACAGTGGAGACTTCAGGGGTTATTGGCCCTCGTTTGATGGCGTTCCTACGGAGGATTGGCACGATGACATCTCGATTAAGGAACGATCCTCGCGAAATGCAGTGGCTCTTGCAGCGTGTCTCACTGGCGATGATTCGAGGTAATGCTTTTTCCTTCATTGCGGCTGGCAGAGGATAGAAAAAAATTGTTTATAGTTACTTTGTTCAAACTATTTTTTTCAGTAAATAAATTGTCGAAATTTTCTCTTTTCTCTCCAGCTATGTGTTTAATAGCAGGACAGTCTGGGTACTATAGCCATGGTTGGCAACCAGTCTGATACAGAAATAAATGGCAGCCTACTACAGGAAAATCTTCTGATAATCACCAATCAAGACGCATATATATTTATGATGGGTTCGAAAGAGACATGATCGCCCAACCTTAACTAACTGAGCTTGGCGATATGGCGGCTTAAGCTGATGTAGGACAACCAGTAATTGAACTGTTTGCTCCAGATCAAATATGGCAGTAGTAATTCATTTTTGGTAGAAGGAATCAAGTACTTACCGGATCACCAGCCCAGATATGTCAGAAATACTTTATTTTTAATCTAATCTGGCTCTTGTAAAGATAAGGTATTTTGGGAGGAGCCAGACGCTTTCTTGGGCGATAAAATGAGCCCCTCCCCCCACTGCTACACCAACTACTAGCAGCAACATGACCAATAGTAGCAATGTTAATATCATCATCATTTATAAATGCGTACAACAAAAATGTAAAAAATGAAAATCGAAAGATAGCGACTGTAATTTAATTAAGCAAAAACCAGATAAATTAATCGGGACATTGTTAATAAGAAAATCCAATTTTGTACCGCATTAATTTAGCAAGAATTCTTTTGCGCCAAGATTCGTCTCTTGTTTAATCTCACGACATGAATGACAAAAACAAGCGAGACGGATATATATTTATCCGCCTTCTTAATAAGAACAGATACTCCACTTTGTTCCTTTGGAAAGCAGATAGAAACCTTTTTTATTCGTATATTTATTCATAGAAATCATATCACTGAAGTGGTATATTACAAGTTGTCATATAGGAAGAAAATATGTAACTACCGACCTCGAGGTTCGAGCGTGACACTCTGAACTTATAAATATATGTTTTCCACCTGGTGTATAAACAGCGGTGTCAGGCTACTGACTGTAGTGATTATTGAATGACTATTAAGTGGAACTATCCAGTCGAATTAGTGTGAATTATTTTGCGTCGATGATCTGTGTTTTGATTTAGAATTTATCGGACGTCAATCCGAACCTCGCTACTAACAAGGTATTCACTGAGATGGTTAATTATCTTTGGTTGACGTGTCCTTCTTTTTTCTTGTTAAGTATTTATTTGCGGTTGTAATTAAATGCTGTTTTATTTTAACATTGAAGTTTTGAGTTATACTTTATTAACGGCTACTGTACGTCACAAAACTTATATATTGATATCATATGAAATTAGTAGATAGGTAGACATAAATCCGGTACACGTTTGAGTCAAAAAGGTAGATATAGATGAGATTTACACTAGAGACAAAATGGTAGACATGAGTCTGGTTTACATTTGCGTCTAACATGTAAATATAGATCTATTTCATTCAAATGGAAAAAAAAAAGGAGACACTATATTTGGTTTGGTAGTCACAGGTCTGGTTTGCATTATAGTAAAAAAATGTAGACATTGATCCTCATATTACGGAAAAGAACAAGATACACATAAGCCCGGTCTAGGCTTAAGTAAAAAAAAGTAGACATAACATTACACTAGTCTCAACAACAAATTTTTAGTGAATACCCGTATTTGAGTAGACTCCCAGTTTATTTATTGTCATATAGGCAGAAAATGAGTAACTATCTACACCGAGGTTCGAACGTGACACTTTGGACTTATGAATATATGCTTTCTGCCAGGTGTATAAATAACGGTGTCTGGCTACTGACTATAGCGGTTATTGAGTGACTATTGATTGGAACGATCCAGTCGAATTAGTGTGAATTATTGGGCGTCAATGATTTGGGTTTTGATTTAGGATTTACCGGACGTTAAGCCAAGCCGCGCTACTAACAAGGTATTCACTGAAATGGTTAATTATCTTTAGTTAACTTTTTCTTCTTTTTTCTTGTTAGGTATTTATTTGAAATTGTAATTAAATACTGTTGAATCTTGAGTTATACTTAATTATTAAAGGCCACCGTACGTGACAAAACTAGTGTACCTGAAAATAATAAATTTAACTAGAAATGGGGCAAATGAACGTTGTTTAAACGCGGGTTAAAGCAAGTATCAATGCCCCCCCCCCCCGAAAATGCCTTTGTTTAAGTATGTTAATGATAACGCTAGCCGTTTCCGTACAAGGAAACAAAAAAACAAAACATTTATTGATCAAACAGCTAGTACTGCTTTCGGTTGAAATTTCTAAAATCTTTTTCTTAGTACAATATTTGAGGAAAACAGGTTTATCAAGTCCAGTAGCTGTTATCACTCTTTCCAGTATTGGGGGTTTCCTTTTTTTTTGAAGTTGTATGGAATGTCAGCATCTTGGTTATATCATTACATTCTCTTCGAGTTACATTTTCTATCCATTTTAATTGTTGCTGCTGTTGGTAGTCCTCAAATGATTTTGGTTCTGTTAGTACAGTTCTTTTACGTGATTCTGGAAGGATGCTCCTTGCGAAGACCCTCATCTTTCACTTGCTCAAAGGCTTTTATTAACCATTGTCTCGTAATAGTGAAATTAACAGTAATGCTGAAATTAATATTTTCTATAACGAAATATTCTGTATTGACTAAATTTGAACCTGAAAATAATATTTTTCAGAACATAATGTTACAATACATTTCCAAGAATTTCTTCTTCCGTGCGCCGTGTCCCTTCAGAACGTGGATAATCATGACTCTCCACACATTACTATCTCTTACCCTCCCCGCTGTTCCGAGATCCATTCAGATAAGCTCAGTAGGTAGGTGGCTCGTAGCCATCTATCATTTACCCTCGATATGCGTCGTGAGGTTCAAATTTTCCAAACCTTCTTTCCTTAATTTGTATCTGTTGTAACCTAGGGAAGGTTACTAAACAGAATAATCACACGAAGGTTGGTTATGCACGATAATACTTAAGACAGGAACAACACATATAAGATTCGTCAGCGGCGCTTAGAAGTTGTAGTCAATGGTTAGAAGTGAGTTAAGTGAATTCCACAATGAATCTCCACCTGCAGACCCCGCAGACAATATCCACCAACTGCTCCACGCAGATGTGGCTGAAGGCCGAATTTAATGTGCGGTATCCGAGTCCGTAGGCTCGGCCAAAATTTCCGCGTAGACACCTTATAAAACGGGGTCGCGTAAGTGTTTTCAGACGAGACCCTGCCCTTCGGCATAGCCCCGTCTAGGGATGCTCTCTGCCCGAAGGCAGAGAGCTTAACCAGCCAAGCTGAAGACAAATCTCCAACTACAGACCGGTAGACGGTATCTACCAACAGCCTTGCGCAGTCAGACGTGGCACATTGGTTCAGCCAAAAATTCCCCGTAGACACCGTATAAAACGGGGTAGGGTAGGTGTTTTCCGAGACGAGACTCTGCTTTTCGGCATTTCACCGTCTGGGGATGCTCTCTTCCCGGAGACAAAGAATTTGACCAGCACAGCTGAAGACGAATCTCCAACTGCGGACCGGCCGACCCCCACTTACAGTATTCACTACTGTATTTATGGGAATGGGGGAATATCCATTATCGTCTGTAGGTACGCTACAACAGTGCCCAATAGATTTCAGTTGTCTCTTTCTGATTCAAAGTATAAGTTTTCTTTTTGTTGCTATTTTCTTTAAGACATATTCGTTGCTTATTCGCGCCATCTATGGAATTCTCAGTATCCTTCTGTAGAACCATATTTTGTTGCCTCCAGTTTCCTCTTCATCATTGGGGAGATTGTCCGGCATTTCCGGCTCTGCAAGAGGACTGATACCACATCGTAATTCAGTACTCCTTTCTTTGTTACTTAACAAAAATGTGTTGTTTTAGTTATTTGTTTAACATCTAAAATGCATCCTTCGACAATCCAATGCGCGTTCGGAACTCGGTGTCGGCTCTTCCATCCGCTGTTAATTCACTCCCCAGATATGTGTATACTTCTGTACTTATTTGATGTTGGCATCTCTAATTCGTAGGTCAAATCTTTGGATTTTTCTCTTGTTTGTAACCATAATTTCTGTTTTCTTACAGTTCATGGTTAATTATTTCTTCTGGCTTTCCTTTGCTGCATTTTTTCGGGGGTCCTGTAGTTTTCAGTCTGTGTCGGCTGTCAGCACAGTCTTATGGGCGTATCTTATATTGCTAACATTATGTCCCCCGATAATACAGGCTGTCTATAAAGTGCGTGTGCACATTAAAAATTTATAACTTTATTTGTATTTGCGATAGAAATAATCTGTAAATATGTTATAAAGTTTAATGTACCTAGTTTTAAGTATAGCTAAAATAACTAATGCGATTTCAGGCATTACTGTAAATCAGTTGGCAAATGTTTTCCGTGAACTGCAAAATCGTATTACCCTTTGTATTGCTAATGATGGAGGACATGTCGAAAGTTAAATAAAATTTCAATAAAACCTTAAAAAATATAGGTTTACTTCTTTCTCATCCTTTTTACAAATTATTTCTATCACAAATACAAATAAAAATTATAATTTTTTTAAAGTGCACACGAACTCTATGGACACCCTGTATGTCCTGATAGGGTCTACAGTTCTCGTAGAGTAGCCTCACTGTAGATGTTGAACACACCTAGGGAGAAGGCATATCCTTGTCTTGCTCTCTTTTTATTTTTGTGTAGCTACTCGATTCCTGTTCGCTTCGTATAAAGTCGAATGCCCCCAGTATAAGTTTTGAATTATTCTAATATCCTCCCTGAATAGATGTATTAAGTTGGCCAGAAAGTTCTGACTCACTTAACAAGCGGAAAGAAAACAACAAAATTTTAGGAAGCAACACCAACATTTTATTCTTCAAAATAAAGTCCGTCATTCTCGACGATCTTATGCCATCGATCGGCCAGCATCCGAATCTGTCCCAGATACCAGTCTGCTGGCTCTGAATAAAAGAAACAAACTGTAAGCAAGCTTACTTCACTTCATCAAAAGTGTTGAATCGCTGGTCGCGGAGGAATTGTGCCATTGAAGGGAATAGGCCTGATGTGATGGAATAACCTGCCACCCCCATGAGTGGCGGCACTATAGGCGGTAACCACTTATAAGTATGCGTTAGGAGAGCGGACAGGAGAGTCGAGCTGGGATCTTTCCCAGCTGCGCTAGTCGAGCTCTCTGCCTTCGGGCAGAGAGGAATCCGGACGAGGATATGCCGAAGGGCAGAGTTTCGTCCGGGGAGGTAGACAGACCCGATCCTGTTTATACGGGGTCTACGGGGATTTTTTTGCCGAGGTTACGGGCTCGGGAGCCCCACTTTAAATTCGGCCTTGTGCCACACGTGACTGCGTGGGACAGTTGCTAAATAGCATCGAGCTGGGATCGGCAAGACTAGCGGCCTTCTGATAGCAGCACGCACACAGCTGTACTGACTTGCGACGACCGTGCGCATAACTATTCCTTCCGTGCTTGTTGTACTGGTTTCTACAATAAACCTGTTACTATTTATCCACTGTATTTGTCATTTCCATATTCCTATTAGCGCGGAATATAACAAGGCGAGAGTCACTCGGAGCAGCGTCGGAATTGAATGTTGGATGTGAAAGAATCTCAACACCGTCTATTTGTTTGTACTTCTCCTTAGTCAGTGTGTGGCCTTGCATTCTCTTGCTGAAACAAAGCCCAACCTCAAAACCTGATTGAACAAAGCAGGGTACTCCTTTAGTTTGTCGTACACGCGGTGTAGCTGCTAGCAATAATGCTTAGCGCTGATGGCGTGACCGTGTGGAAAAACCTGGAAATGCCATAACCCTTGGCAAAAAACACCAAACAGAGATCAAAATTTATTGTTTCCTTTCCGCTTCCTAAGTGAGTCAAGACTTTCTGGCCAACCTAATAGTCTGACAGTTAAGAAATCTATCCAGTGTTATTACAGTACGGAGTGGGGGTGGGGGGCACATTTGACTAAATATAATGGTCTCGTTCATTTATTTATTTTGTTTTAGGGCATATGAACACCTCATTGGGTTTTTATGCTGACAAGATATTTACGAGGGATTCGTAGGAATATAATATGTATTTGTAAGAAATCAGTTTGTAGATGAGGTTTCGTTAACATATTTTTGTAAAGAGAGTTTTTTGTCGAAAGTCAAATGAATTGCTTGGGACCCCAACAGGTACCACCACCTTCAGTCAGGGAGGATCTGGGAATAACTGCAATTAAGAGGTGGTTCTATATTCATCAAAATCTCCCGATCAGAGGCCTTACTGCCGGATGTAGTTTATCGTCACACCCAGGATAAATATGGTCTCGTAAATTTTCAAGTAAATTCAAATCATCCTTGTGCCGTATTTTGTCAAATATTTTCTCGTGACATATCTGTACGTCCTTCTGCATTTGTATCGCTCGATATTCTTATGCATATTGTATTTCTTGTTTCAGTGTCCTTGACAAACAACATTGTGCTTGTCCTATTCCGGTCTAAATATAGCTCCTGCTCTATTCATCAATCCTCTTGTGCAGCCGTGAATGTTGGACAATCTCCCCACTGATGGAAAGAGATGGTGGACGGACAGTCGCGTAATGGACATTTGCGTCCCGGTCAATTACGTACCAGATAATTGCGTCCCTGGATATTTGGTCCCGGTCAATTACGTATCAGGTAATTGCGTCCCTGCACATTTGCGTCCCGGTCAATTAAGTACCAGATAATTGCGTTCACAAATAGCGCGGTGTGTTTGATTGATTTGAACCTTTTAAAACACTTTATTCTACATTCAACACCATCACTTGATAAGACACCAGAAGTGTTGAAACAAAATGTATTTTTGTAGTGAATTTATAACATATTTATGTTATAATTTTCAAATAAATAATATATATATATATATATATAAAAGTGACCATAGAAGTCAACACTTAGAGGCGACAGTCTGTTTCATGCTAGATGCAATCGTCAGGCCACGTGTATTTAGTTTTTTTTTAACTGTTTATATAGATACCCACAATGCACCATTGTGACCCGTATATATATAAATAGCGGAAAAAAAAATAACATCACATGTGGCCTGACGATTGCATATAGCATGAAACATACTGTCGCCTCTAAGTGTTGACTTCTATGTTCACTTTTATATTTACACCCGCTCTATCTCTCTGTCTATATATATATATAGACAGATAGATAGAGAGAGATAAGGAGAGAGAGGACGATAGATAGATAGATAGATAGATAGATAGATAGATAGATAGATAGATAGATAGATATAACAACAAAATATGACTGATTTTAAATCCTACAGTACCAAACAACTCTGATAGAGATATGCAGATGAACAGACACTTTCTAAGTATGTAAAAAGATGATGAGCTAGGGTAATTAATTTGATTTATGATCCCAATTATCTTCAGAAATTCCATTTGTCCTCATACAGAGCTTACATTTAGGAATCCAAACGCGTCTTTAATAAAAGTTTTCACTTTTTCTCTTCATCTTCACACACACACACACACACACACACACACACACACACACACACACACACACACACACACACACACACAAATACACAGACACAGAGACACACGCATACAAGTGTGTATATATATATATATATGTGTGTGTATGTATATATGAATAAGAAAGAATAGTAAGCTATATAATCCATATATTATTTTTATTTTTACAAAATAGTGCTCAATGTAAATTTACAGAGCATAGATATTATAAATTAACTGATTTAAAATATGGTTTCTTCGCTAGACAGTAATATCCATGTTTCAAAAACTGAAGCTAAAACTTCAAATTTAATTATATAATTAAATAAAAGCGTTAGTTCTGTTTCATCTTCAAGCGAATTTAATGCTTTTAATTTAATTATATAATTAAATTTGAGGTTTTTAGCTTCAGTTTTTGAAGCATGGTTATTACTGTGTAGCGAAGAAACCATATTTTAAATCAGTTAATTTCTAATATATATATATATATATAAGTCAACACAAAGCGGCAGCTTTTTGTTTCATGCTTCAACGCAATCTTCAGCATATGCTTTCACCCATAAATATCTTCAGACCGTATCTTTTACTTTTTTACTTTAAAACTATATATATATATATATATATATATATATATATATATATATATATATATATATATATATATATATATATGTGTGTGTGTGTGTGTGTGTGTGTGTGTGTGTGTGTGTGTGTAAAAACAGTGTCTCCTTTCGCCGGCCACAACTTAATTCATCCTCACATAGCTGACATATGTCACTCTCTTTCTCTCTGCACACACACGCATACACACACACATACATATCTATCTATCTATCTATCTATCTATCTATCTATCTATCTATCTATAAATACATACATACTCTCGAGTGTGGCTGCATTGAATGTACTGGCATAATAATAATTCGTCAAGAATTCATAAGATTTTATATTTGTTCTCAATTTAATTTTCCGCTGAATTGATATGTCAAATCTACTTTCGGATGTAAAGGGAAAAAAAACTTATAAATCATATTGGAAATTTGTTGTAAAATTGTAAATTGAATTTGCTTGTCTGACATTAGCAAAGATACGAATTCAGCAAACCCACTTTGCCAAGATTTGTTCTCAAATTGTGTTCTGGACAATAACGATAATCAACATCGCAGAGGAATGAATTCTGGTTCCCATTTCCAAAGTTCTAAGTAAAGAAAAAAGTTCCACTCAATTTTATTCCCAAGATCTCCTATCTTGTAAAACAGACTCCCTCGTGGGGCCTTTCATGGATACTAGAAGCTTAAACTGTTCAAGTCAAATGTCAATGTTATTCATCTTCCGTATCCTTGTAAACTTCAATTTCTAACATCATTTTATATTTTCTCTAATAAAATATGCTTTTCTTGACAAAAGTTGAATATTTTAATTCCTTACTGCTCGCCCAGTACCCAAACATTACATCTTAGAATAATTTACGAAAATTAACTTTATTCAAGTTTTTTTTATTAATAAGGAAATAATTCCGATTCAAAAGTTTTTGCAAACTTTAATTTTAATTCAAAAAATTGATCCTGTTCAAATCAATCGTACAAAATAATGAAAAGGTGTATTATATATTATATACCAATGAAAGTTGGTATGGCTTTGTTTAGATATCAATATATGAAAACACAAGGAGCACATTAATATTTAATTTACATAATACACCTTTTCATTATTTTGTACAATTGATTAGGAAGCTAAATTAATATTTAATTTTTCGACCATCATTCTTAAGAAGCTCACTAAGTCGTTTATCGACTGGTGAAGTGAGTTTCCTAACTTCGCTGGCTGTAATTTTAGAACGAACATCCAAAATGCCCTTCCACAGGTGATCCTTGTTAGAAAATTACAGTCCATTTTCATAAACTCGACGCTTTATCATGGCCCGAAAGTTCTCAATAGGGTTTAAATCGGGACTGTGGTGGCCATACCATAATCTTGTCCTCTCTAAAACCTTGATTTTCCAACCATTCTTTGGTGAAACGTGCCGCATGGCTGGGGGGGATTAACTTGCTGATAAATAAGATTACTACGGAACTTATAATTTTATGAATTCAACCAGGGTATGAAATTTTTTTTTTAAAAATTGGCAATAATTAGCTGAATTCAGTTTCAGTCTTTTTGGCACAAGAAATGGTCCAATTAATGTCGAGCCACAAATTCCAGTCCAGAACATCACTCCATAACCGCCTTGTTGGTGTTTAAAATGCAAGCAAGGAATTCCACCATAAATGAGCCAACCTGTTTTTCCACCCTTCAGAGGTCGTCTAATGCAGCTCGGAGTTTCATCCGTCCAAATTACTCTTTGGAAATCAATTTTGAAGTAATTGTTTGCCCACTCTAACTTCTTGGGGAGATTTATTTCGCTCAACGGAGGGCATGAAATTGGAGAACGCTGTTTTGCCATACCACGGAGGATGCGATTTCGTGTTGCTTTTCGATACTTCTTCAGCTTGCTTAAAAATCTCTTTACTGCTGCTTTGAAGAGTGCTGTTTCAGTGCTCTTTTAATTTTTCTTAAATCTCTCTTGTTAACTACACATGGGTGACCATCCTTGTGCTTCTTGCGCTTAACTTTACCGTCATCGACATATTGCTCCCCTGTGTGATGATCTCGTTTACTCATTTTTCCTATTTCCAGTCTGGTTTTATCATTTGTGAGTCATTTTGATATTTTGGCTTTTTCATCAGTAGTAAGCATCTTCCCACGAGCCATTATTTTAAAATTTATGATTTCTAAAAACACTTTTGAGTCACCTGAAATACAGGGTGTCCATAAAATTTGTGTGCACTTTAAAAAATTTATAACTTTATTTGCGATAGAAATAATCTGTCAAAAATGTTATAAAATTTAATGTACCTAGTTTTAAATATAGCTACAATAACTAATGTGACTTCAGGCATTACTGTAAATCATTTGGCACACGAACTTTATGGACACCTTGTATAGCAGGAGAGTTTTTGTAGCAGCCTCCCAGTGTTGACTTCAATGTTCACTTCTCTCTGTCTCTCTCTGTCTCTCTCTCTCTCTCAAGGATACATGGTACAGTGGATAAAGGCGTTGGTTAGATCCAGTGACAGGACCCAAAGAGTGTGAGTTCAATACCCGGTTAAGGCAGTGGAGAACTTTCAGAGGGAAATTAACAGGAGATAACTGATAACTGACATCCATCAAAAACATGGCACGTAGAACTAGAACAGTCTACTCCAGTGAGCGAAATAAAGGGTTCAGTTCGAAATTCCAACCACCTGAAGAAGGCCAGAGCGTACAATGGCCGAAACGTTGTGATAAATATGGCGACAATGATGAGGACAATAGCCCGAATAATGTACATAATGTACATAATACCTCATCTCAGAAATATAGACAGACTTTTAAGGTTTTATTGAAATTTTGTTTAAGTTTCCACATGTCCTCCATCATTAGCAATACAAAGGGTAATACGATTTTGCAGTTCACGGAAAACATTTGCCACCTGATTTACAGTAATGCCTGAAATCACATTAGTTATTTTAGCTATACTTAAAACTAGGTACATTAAACTTTATAACATTTTTTACACATTATTTCTATCGCAAATACAAATAAAGTTATAAATTTTTAAAGTGCACACGAACTTTATGAAAACACCATGTATATAGAAATCGTTAAATAAATATTAAACTTTTATATCACGTTGGACATGTCATTTTAAATTAAATATATTCATTCTAATGTTTACAAAAGCTATTGCAATTGTTTAAATTATTATATTCTGGAAATGTTATCGGTGCAAACACTTTTGCGTCGCGCTGTTTATCTACATAGAAAAGAAAAGTATAATAAGGAGCAAAAAGGAAAGATCTTACATATATTTTGGAGATACTTAGGACCCTGAATTTAAACTGACCGGATTCATCTATGTTCCAAATAGAAACGGCGCCACCTGCTTCCAAGCTGCATGAGGGGGGAGCTTTAGTTTCAGTCTGAGCCTTTTGGATCAGGTTAGATGAAAACAACATTTTCGTTTGGTTGCTGTTTACGGACTGACGGATGACTGCCTCATGGGTCACTGTATGAAGTGACGTCACGAAGTGGCTGTCATGTGACCCGCATGACTTATCTCCACCAAAGGCAGTTAAGCGCCTTCTGTATCCTGCCAATATCATCGTTTGTTCTTCTGTGCTGTCCATTTTAGTTGTTGCTGTTGTTGTTAAAGGTCTTCGTTTGGTAAAGTTCCCTGTTTGGTATTCTGTAGTGCTAGACTGTAAAATACGATGAAGGTATTTCTTATTTCAGGCGTAAAGGAATTCCTTCGTCTGAAGTCATTTTTATTCATTGATCTGAGAAAACTTATTCGCATAAAGTGGATGTTATAGCATACATACGGAGGATAATGGATATGTCCCCATTTACATAAATACAGTAGTAAATACTGTATGTTGGTCTGTAGTTGGAGATACGTCTCCAGTTGTGTTGGTCAAACTCTCTGCCTCCGGGCAGAGAGGATCCCCAGACGAGGCTATGTCGAAGGCAGAGTCTCGTCTCGGGAAACAGCTACCCGACTCCGTTTTATACGGTGTCTACGGGGAATTTTTGGCTACACCTCCGGGGTCGGATACCCCACATTAAATTCGGCCTTGTGCTACATCTGACCGCGTGGCGCGGTTGGTAGATATCCTGCCGTTGGAGATTGATTGTGGAATTCACTTGACTCACTTCTAGCAGTTGACTACTTCTACGCGCCGGTGACGAATCTTATATGTGTTGTTCTTGTCCTAAGTATTATCGTTCATTACCAACCTTCGTTTGATTATTCTATTCAGTAACCTTCCCTAGGTCACAAAGAGTGGAATAAAACATTTAAAATCTGCTGTAACCTTTTATTTGTAAGCTGTGAGATAATTATTAAATTCATCCATTTTCCTTTTACACAAAAGGAAGTAAAACGTGTATCATGATTTACTGATAATAAGAATGCGCTGAAATATTTAATTAACTTTTCTCAAATTAAACCTTGTTGCATTTAGATTCTTTATAACATCTATGTAGGAGGTGACACAATGGTTCTTGTTCGCGTTTTAATGTCTATGACTAGTTCTTATTTTTAGTACTGCTTAGTTTCTGCGCGACCGTTTCCACTGAATCAAAGTACAAACTGATCGTCCAGGAATTGAACTCACATTTACTATGTCGCCAAATTCACGTATCAACGCTAACATGCACTAGTGAAGTCTTAAACCTCACCTGCCGGCTGATTAGTACTGCTATTGCTGTATGAAATATTGCACAATGAGTGTTGGTGGAAAACCGTGGGGCAATTTATATCTATCTATCTATCTATCTATCTATCTATCTATCTATCTGTGTATGTACATGTGTGTATGTGTGTGTGTGTGTGTGTGTGTATGTGTGTGTGTGTGTGTATTGGGCTGGTGAATAATTAGGCGTTTTTGTAGGCGAGTTATTTGTTAAAAAAATTGCTGTTTTGTTTGCTTTTTCAATAAAAAATATTTTATTTCAGGTTATAACATTTACCGGCCTGAGTGTTCGAGAAATTTTCATAGAAAATATTCGTCCTCGGACAGGATAAATTTCTCGGACATTCAGGCCGGTAAATTTTATAAATACTGTTTATTATAAAAACAGAGCATTTACTTAAATATTTGTATCTATAAAAAGAATGTATAAACATAAAAATGTCTTAAAAATAATTGTCGGACATTGTCCATTTCATAATATATATAATATAAAATCCGTAATTGGTAAGGATAATCTAAGTAGGTCTTTATAGTATAAATTATTATAAAGATAGATCCATGAAGAGAGATTAATGCATTTATATACAGAGCAATATGATATACACCAAACGATAAAACTCAGCATATCGAAGAATTCGACAATAAATTTATTTCAACAAATAAGTTTTTAATATTTGTCTCTTGAGAACGAAATTACATAAATCGCTGAAATTTATTCAGACAATATATTACACCACAAGAGAACAGAAAATAAATGTCTAAATTACTCGACATAGAAAAATTTCTGGTGATTTACATTATTGAAGTGAGGAGAGGAGAAAAGGAAACGGATAATTATTTATTCGAAAATTATAACATAAATATGTTATAAAATCACTACAAAAATAGCCATTTTGTTTCAATACCTCTGGTGTCTTATCAAGTGATGGGGTTGAATGTATAATAAAGGATTTTAAAATGTTCCAATCAATCAAACACACTTCGCTAAGGGGAAACGCTGTTACATAAGCTGGAGTGACCAATCAAAATACAAGTATATGAGAATTCAAAAAACTTGACAATGAACTAAGGATATAATAAATATTTAATGCTTTAATGTTAGGGTTAGACTAAAATAGAATTCATTCTAACTAATTAATATTAAATTATACTATTGTTATGGTCCAGGTTAGGACCAAGGAAGAACAACACGAAGAAAAGAATAGAAATAACGAAGGTATATTACACGAAATGATAATACAAGATGTGGAAGGTGTTAGTATGACTGTCAGTATGGTTTGGAGTGAACTACTATCGGCTCGACTCGATTCGGTATCTAGCCCCTCCCCCCCACGAGGGTTGCATGTGGCACAAGGCCGAGTGTAACGTGGGTTTCCCGAGCCTGTAGGCTCGGCCAAAAAATGTCCGTAGAACCCGTATAAACGGGATCGGGTTGGTCAACTTCCCCGAACGAAACTCTGCCCTTCGGCGGAGCCTCGTCCGGGTTCCTCCCTGCTCAGAGGCAGAGAGTTCGACCGTCAAGCCGAGAAGCTCGGCTTGAATCGTCCCGCTCTCTTGATAGGCGTAGTATACATAGTGTTAGGAAGTGTGCATTCTGTAGTTATAGGTAAGGACCCATGACAAGTATAAAATTCAAAATTACCAATCTTAAATTTTGAATTTAATCTATATTAAGTATAAGAAATTATAAAATTATATTCAAAGAAGAAATTGAGGAAAAAATACACAAGTTTTGTTATTTATTTTGTTTTTATTGAAAGGCCAAAAATTAAGTTGGAATAAACGTTAAAATCTAATGTTGCTCTGAGCTTCGTTCCAATTTACATACATTTGAAGTGATGATATGGGCAGGGGAGGGTGAAATCTTGCAAAAGACAATACATACACAATCAGATTATAATACACAAACATGTAGACATATTTATATATATAAACACGCAAAAAAGCAACGTAACAGGAAATATGTGTCCACGACCCTTAAAAAAACCCAAAAAACAAACGACAACATATACATACAATGAAAGCGATTATGCACACATACATTGATAAAGACACACACACACACACACACCAAGAAATATTCACATGTGAAAGTGTTTGTAAACGAATTCAAACATACTATTAAAATATGACTTACACGGGCAAAGATATAGAGATAAAAATGGTTCATTAAATAACATTTAATTTGGGCAAAATAGAAAAACAAATATTCGTCAATGAACAACATAAGGTAAAAAGGACACTAAAATATATAGAAATGGATAGAAAAATAAATATATACACATAAGAATAACACTATCTAACATATAAAAAACCCTCCTAAACACATAAATATACTTAAATATCTAATATATACCTATATAAGTATTAGTACTCATTTACGGGTACAAATACATAAAATTATGTGAAGGAAAATAATATACAAGAAAACATATACTTATATGTGTACACACATTCTTCACTACAGATAGAAACATATAAAAGGATACCTACTCACATATACATACACATATACCCATATACATATATATATATATACCTATATATACACATATACATACATACATATATACACACATACATACACCCATACGCATATGCATATATACACACATAGAAATAAATATATATATATCAACCTACACAGCAACATAAAAAGTAAATAAACTAAACATATACACACACACACACACATATATATATATATATATATATATATACATATATACACACATATACAAACACATACATATATACCCACATACAAACATATACATTTATATATAAACACATACATAGACATACGTAAACACACATATATATATATATATGTACATACATACACACATATACATATACAGATACATATATATACACACACATGCATACACTTATACATACATAAACCTACACATATTCTAACATTATTATCTTAGCGACGATAAAGGACTGTAATGTGCATACAAGATTAAAATGTAACGAGACACAACTGTAAATGTGTACGTGTGCGTGTGTGTGTGTGTTTGTGTATGCGTGTGTGTGTGGCAAAGTGGACACAGTTTTCGTGTGACGCGTTTCGTTCCTTAGGACTTCCTCAGACTAGGTTGGTTCGATGTTAATGTGACTACTAATGCGCATCGGCGAGAGACGCTGGGAATTTTTAAATTTTGAAAATATAAACAGAAACGTGCTGATAATATCACTAAGTGACGTGGAAGATCCTTCACGGAGACTCAGAGATTGGTACGCAACCGAGACATGAGGAGGGAGCTGGTCAGTCGCTACAAACACACCCGGCGACGGGAGTGATGATGATGATGACTAGGATGACGACTACGACGACGATGATGATGACGACGATGGCGACGACGACAACGATGATGATCATGATGATGATGAAGACAGCGACGACGACAATGATGATGACGACGACGACAACGATGATGATCATGATGACGACAACGACGACGATGATGATGATGACGACAACGACGACGATGACGATGATGATGACGATGACGACGACGATGATGACAATGACGAAGACCACACCAACGATGATAATGATGATAACGACAACGGCGATGATAATGAAGACGACGACGACGACAGCGATGATGATGATGACGAAAACGACGACGACGACGATGATGACAATGATGAAGACCGCAACAACGATGATGATGATAATGATAACAAAAACGACGACGATAATGATGACGACAACGATGATGATGATGATGATGAGGATGATGAAAGTGGTCGCTCAGGGTATTGCTTGATGCGTCACGACACTAAATTATTCCCTGGGGCCAATCATCGTAGAACTAATTTTGCACGCTATTGTCAGAAAGCGGTCTCTCGTCAACGTAATGTGTGCCATTGAAAGAGAACACTGTAATATCCAAACGTCAGTGAATTAAAATTATACCAAATGTTGCCTTCAGAACTCGTTTACCATTACGAATTGTTGTAGTCAAGGTTCATGCATATCGTGGATTTTGCAAGGTATTCAGCTGAAAATCCGTGCGGGATGAATTTAAAGTAAAGAGCCTGACCTGTCTGTCATTTTGAATCGGTGTTGGCAGCTCAGCCAAATTCAGCATCTTTTGTGTATTACAGTGTGGTAAATAGAAGTCCGTAATTTCTTGATTTATCGGCCAGTTGAATAGAAGTTTACAAACTTGGCTGGCATTAATAAAATTACGAAAGGATGATAAATGGCTTCAGTTGCTCTGAACACTTCAGATTATTTATTTTCAAAAAATATTTTGGCAGTCTGAGCATGAGTCTATTCTATCTATCTATCTATCTATCTATCTATCTATCTATCTATCTATCTATCATAACGTGTTTTCTATCTATCTATCTATCTATCTATCTATCTATCTATCTATCTCATCCTGTTCATATATATCTCAGTCTGTTCATATCTATCTATCTATCTATCTATCTATCTATCTATCTATCTATCTTCATCGGTCTCTCAATGTGTTCTATATCTATCTATCTATCTATCTATCTATCTATCTATCTATCTATCTATCTTCATCGGTCTCTCAATGTGTTCACTATCTATCTATCTATCTATCTATCTATCTATCTATCTATCTATCTATCTATCTATCTATCTATCTATCTAAATACATAAATAAATTCCAGTATATTATTGTGCTTACTTCCGGTAGCAAATAGTATAATCTTCCCCAATAATTCATGATAATTCATTCATCTGTGGAGAGCCATGATATCTTCTGTCCCCAAGTAAAGAACAATACTGAATTCCCAACTCTGAAGCTATCTGAATGCCCCTATACTATATTTCCTCGAGAATTTATGGAATTTCATAGATAATAAACGGATAGGAATATGTGGAGAATAATGACCGCTTTATGTCCTGAAAAACGGAAAGCTCTGAACCAAATTGTGGGGAAGGAAACAGGAAACTAATAAACGATCTTTTCATGGAAGTTCACAGATAATAAAGAAAAAAAGGTATCTTTGGAGAGCCATGGCCAGCGATGTCCTGAAGAAAAGAAATCCTCTGAATTTCAAACTGTGAAGATATCAAGAATCTAGTAGATCTTATTTCCCAAGAAATCATAAAAATTCACAGATAAAGAAAAGAAAGGAATCTGTGGATAGCCATGTTGAGCGATGAGGAAAAAAACTGAATTCGAAACTGTGAAAGTATCAGGAAGACCCTACGCTATATTTCCCAAGAAGTCATGGAATTTCACAGATAATAAAGAAAAAAGAATCTGTGGTAAGACTTGATCAGCGATGTCCTGACTTAAAGGAAAACGCTGAATTCGAAACTGTGAAGGTATCAGGAAGACCCTACACTCTCTTTTCCAAGAATTTATGACAATCTATACACAATAAAGAAAAAGGAATCTGTGGAGAGCCATTATCAGTGATATCTTGACGAAAAGGAATACACTGTACTTGAAACTGTGAAGGTATTAGGAAGCCCCTACACTCTCTTTCCCAATAATTTATGACAATTTCTACACAATAAAGAAAAAGGAAGCTGTGGAGAGCCATTATCAGTGATATCTTGACGAAAAGGAAAACTCTGAATTCCAAACTGTGAAGATATTAGGAAGCTCTTACACCCTCTTTCCCAAGAAGTCATGGAAATTCATAAATAATAAAAGAAGCTGTGGAGAGCCATGATCACCTAGGAGTATGACATTCAAACCAAACCATAATGATAGGCACTACGAAATCACCGGAAAATCAGTCATATTTTTGGATACTTGTAAAATCTTAGATTATTACGAACAATAAAATAATTCTTTCTTTCTTTCTTTCTTTCTTTCTTTCTTTCTTTCTTTGTCCTACTGTGTCTTTTTCTGTTTCATTCTATACCAATCGACTTCGCCGTGTTCCATTTGATGCCAATATCTCCTTACCCATTTATATATGTTGAGAATAAAACTTTGTAATTTGATCCTTGAATTTAATGGAAATAAATAAAATACGTGAAATGAAGACAAGCGATACTCAAATGAATCAGACCGAGAGGAGAAAATGTCTTGCCAAAAATTGCATCGTATGGAATTTCGATCTGAATAATTTAGTCATGCTCATTTGTGGACTTTCAGAATTTACGAAAATAGATTCAACAAAAAAAAAATCTGTTTAGATAATTCTAATGGCTCCTCTTTGAGATGAGAAAGAAATGAATAGGAATGTATATATAAATTATATTTAAGTCCATACCTATCTTAGTAAGTATAAACAAGTATAAAGAGGAATAAGACAAGTATGAATGCTCTCAACGGACTGATTTACAGCGAGGCCATCTTAAGGGAGCAAGATATTCCACCATTATTTATTCCATCCTGGGTAAGACGTTAAACTACGTCCGCATCCTGGGTAACACGATAAACTTTGTCCGCGTCCTGGGTAACACGATAAACTACGTCCGCCACCTGGGTAATACGATAAACTACGTCCGCCTCCTGGGTAAGACAATAAACTACGTCCACCTCCTGGGTAAGACGATAAACTACATCCAGCGGTAAGGCCTCTGATCGGGAGGTTTCGAGTAGCATGGAACCACCTCTTAATTGTTGGTGTTCCCAGCTCCACCCTGACCCGGGGTGGTAGCAACTGTCAGGGTTCCAGCTATGGGCAGATAGTTAAAACCAAACTGGGTTGAAAGTACTATGAAAGTGTAAAAATAGGTTTTAATATCAGCAATACATTCTTGTAAAAGATTATTACCAGCAATACATTATTATCAGCAATACAGTTTTGAAAAAAAATAACCAGCAATACATAAAAAAAATATTACCAGCAATGCATTTTTAGAAAAAAAAATATTACCAGCAATACATTTTTGAAAAAAAATATTACTATCAATCCATTTAAGAAAAAATATTACCAGCAATAAAAAAAAAATTGTCGGCATTAAATACCCCATTGACGTTGATATGCCGTAAAACAAACCAAACCAAACCATTATTTATTAGAAGCTGATACAATCTTGAGGATGTGACGCATGTAGATGACATTGTGTCGATGGTAGACACAGAGCAAAAAACTACAGAATCGCTTAGACAAGTCAGTGAAGGAAAGCGAGAAGAACGGACTAGCTATTAATTGTAAGACCACAGAATGTCTGGTTGTTACCAACAGAATAAAAGCACAAGATGCGAGTCAGAGGTTTACGAATATAGGAAGTGCATTAACAGAGGACGGAAAATGCAGCACCGAAAGCCGAATTGGAATAGGAAAAGATGACTTCTAAAATATAAGCAACATATTAAGAAACGTGAAAACGAGATGAAGTGCTATGCAATATCGATCCTCCTATTTGAAAGTGAATGCTGAACAAGTTCCTAGCAGATAAAGAAGAGACTTGAAGCAACAGAAATGTGGTTCTACAGAAAGATTCTGTGAATACCGTGAGCATTTAAGCAACAAGACAATTGAAGGCAAGTTGATACCAAAAGGAAAATTATACACAAAATCAAAAATGACAGCTGAAATTTCTTTGAGGCGTCATTAAAAAAAGGGGATAGGAGAAGTGGAGACTCATATTGAAGGCAAGAGGGAAAGGGGTTCGCAGCGAGTAAACAACCTAAGGAGCGTGTTTAAATTATGTTATAATTTTCGAATAAATTATATATATATATATATATATATATATATATATATATATATATATATATATATATATATCTGATGTTTTCGAACCCTATGTTCGTGTGTCATAAATCGTTGAACTTTGGTTCCAAAGTAATGAAAATGGTATTAATGTTTTCTTAGTTCTTAATAAAAAAAAACCTCACGCCCAAAACCAAAAATTCGATTTTACCATATCAAAATATTTTAGATGCTATATTTTTCACCGATCAATTATAAAATTAGATAGTACTCATGTAGTTTTAAATCAGAACATAGAACTTTATAAATAAAAAAAAAATTACAAACTTTCAAAAGCTTTATTATATCCGCTTCGTTTGATATTTGATAGTCAACCCGAGTGACTATCAATCATTGACGAAGAGAGCAGGAGTGACTGAAAATTTTGAGATTTTCAAAAAAAAACTTTATTGTTCTCTCACAGGACTTTATATATCAGAGGAGACACGGGTTTGAGAATGAAACTCTCAATTTTAGCATTTTTGTTTAGCAGCCCCGGTCTTTTAAACTTTATTTCAATGCTGAGTACTTGGTTCCAAAAGTTAGAAAAATAATGAAAAATTTGGTGGTTGTCATGGAGATTTAATAAACAGGTTGGAGGTTCAAATTAAATGTTGGTGGTCTCTTAATTTTCAAAGATACCCTTCCTTATAAGAGACACAAGAATATCTATCTATTTATCTATCTATCTATATTTTTTTTTATTTAAGGAAAGGATACATGCTAGTCGTTTGTTTTTTCTTTGGAACCTGGTTCATATCTATCTATCTATCTATCTATCTATCTATCTATCTATCTATCTATCTATCTATCTATCTATCTCAGTCTGTTCATATCTACCTCAGTCTGTTCATATCTATCTATCTATCTATCTATCTATCTATCTATCTATCTATCTATCTATCTATCTATCTATCTCAGTCTGTTCATATCTATCTATCTATCTCAGTCTGTTCATATCTATCTATCTATCTCAGTCTGTTCATATCTATCTATCTCATGTGAGCAATTGCCACGAAAATACTTATACACGCCAAGAAAGCAGTGTTACAGAGGGGAGTATCTATCTATCTATCTATCTATCTATCTATCTATCTATCTATCTAACTAGCTAGCTAGCTAGCTAGCTCAACCTATTCATATGTATGTATGTATGTATGGGCGCGTGACCCTGTGTTTTCTGACCATGAGACTAGGGTCCGAATCTCACCATGGTCGATTGGTCAGGAAGGAAACTTCCTGATGCTATCGGAATGGATCGAGGTCGAACCCAGCATTCGGCACCTGTGGAAAGTGCCCCTAAAGCATTCCACGGCTTGACCCAAGACTTGTGAGTAAATTTAGGGAGATGGAACTCTTGAGGGCCGTTGATAATTGTGTTAGCAGAAAGCCACAAGTTAGCTTTGTAAACATTGTTGATAACGTTAGATAATACGCTCTCTCCCAGAAACTGTAACTAAGGTCTTCTCAGCATAGTTGCAGTATAAAACACAGGTAGGCTCTGAGCGAGCGTCTGCAATAGGGATTGGCTAGCCGCCTTAATAGACGGGTATCTTCGAATACGAGTGGCCAGCTATTATGTATGTATGTATGTATGCATCTCAGACTTTTCATATCTATCTATCTATCTATCTATCTATCTATCTATCTATTTATTTTAACCTCTTCATATCTATCTATCTATCTATCTATCTATCTATCTATCTATCTATCTATCTATCTCAACCTATTCATTATCTATCTATCTATCTAGCTAGCTAGATAGCTATTTTAACCTATTCATGTCTATCTATCGATCTATTTCACGATTTGATAAGAAAGAATGAATCTATTCCAAAATGAGCCCGGAGACGCGATAACTTTTCAACTTGTGGAAAAGACCGGCATGCGAAACCCTGTCGAAAGCATTTGAAATGTCCAAAGCAACAGGCCGAGCCTCACCATTCTTATCTAAAGCTTGATAGAGTATTTCCGCAATGCACTTTAACCTCGATCATATTTTCACTTCTATGAACGGGTTCTAAAATGTTCTCAGCCCGATCTCACTTCCTGTAATCTGATCACCCCCCCCACAAAAAAAAACAAAAAAAAAAAAAAATTAAGAAATGTTTGCTTTTTTTATTTAAATATTCTATCTTGGTCGGACAGAGAACATTTCGAGTACACTCGTTTTATGAGTGAATAAATATTCTTCTTCATCATTCTTACCGTTGTGTACTTATGAATCCTACTTGTGGCAAGAGCATACGTATCGTATAGATGTAACCATTTTGATTACATTTGGTTAAGCTGAAGTCGCTATCTTCAATTTTTTTGGGAAAAGATGGCGAAGACGGATAAGAAAGTTACTAACTGGCTTATATTTTTGTACTGTCTCGTGATGTTTTATAAATATTTTTGTAGATATCGTAACAACGATCTTAGTAAGCACATTACGACTATTTAAATTGTTATATTATTTCCGAAACGTGGCTGAGTGGTTAGAACATTATCTTTCTCACCATAAGACTCGGGTTCGAATCTCACCACGGTTGATTAGTCAGACTTCCTGATGCTATCGGTCTGGAGAGGGGTTCGATCCCAGCGTTCGGCATCTTTGGAAAGTGCCTGAAAACCATACCACGGGTTGACCCAAGCCTTATGAGTGAAATTGGGTAGATGGCACTCTTGGGGGATCGTCGATAGCTGTGCTAGCACTAAGTCACAAGTCATCGTGACTGAGGGTTCGAGTGCGCTGGCCTTGTTCAAATTGTTGATCACGCTAGATTACATGCTCTCTCCAAGAAACTGTAACTAAGGTCTGCTCAGAATATTTGAAGTATGAACCACAGCTGGGCTCTGTGGGTGTTGAACAAACACAAATGGGCCCGAGAGAGCGTCCGAATTAAGCATTGGCTTGCTACCCTAGTAAACGGGTATCCTCGAATACGAGTGATACGATATATATATATATATTATAATGAAAAGAAAGAACAGTAAGATATATAATCCGGTGTTCTTAGTAATTATTTTTATTTTTACAAAACAGTGCTCAATGGAAATCTACAGAGCATAAATATTATAAATTTACTAATTTAAAAATATGGTTCTATCACTACACAGGAATTACCATGTTTCAAAAACAGAAACTAAAAACTTCAAATTCAATTATAGAATTAAGTTAAAGTCTCTTGTCCTGTTTCATTTTCAAGCTAATTTTAGAATAACTTATTCTGAAATTTACTGTGTTTTATAAGCACATACATTCATAATATTAGTTTCTATGAATATGGGGAAATCCAATCATTTTAACAAGGGGTGGTAGGGTATTCTTTTTCATTGACAACTATTGTATCAAAATATGAGTTACTTTCGAAAAGGGGTTAAGTCAAGGTAAAATAGGTGTGCCTTTTTCACCGAATGATGACATCCGTTCAACGCATGTCGTCTGGTCATTATTAACGACAAAAATTTTTCGGCATTTTTCTTTCGCCGTTAAATGTGTACTTGTATAAATAAAGATTTTTTTCTAAAAGGGTTCTTTGTATATGAATACGTCGTATTGAAGTACAGTTATAAAATATTATTTTTTAATTTTAATTACTAATAGACTATACTTCATTTAAGACAAATGTAAATTACTTAAATTATTTACAAGTTATTATAAATTATCAAATATAAATATATATATATCATTTATCACCTTTATTATTATTTTTTCAATTATTATTTAAGGAAAATTTTTGATAATGTCTGTTATGGGATCTTACCCATAATAATAATAATGGACTATTCCATACTTAATAAATACTGCGCCTCGGGAGTAGGCAAGAGTCAGTCGTTCACCTCTGAACTGACTGCACGGTTCAACTCTCTTCCTACGGGCGAGAGGAACCCGAAGGAGGCTACGCCGAAGGGCGGAGTCTCCTTCGGGGAGGTTAAACCGGCCCAGAACCCGTTTATACGGGTTCAAATGGGCTATTTTTTGGCCGAGCCTAATGGCTTGGGAATTCCCACGTTAAAAAGGCCTTGTGCCACATGACACCCTCGTGGGGGGGTGACTGAATATTGTCAGTCGTTCACCTCTGAACTGACTGCACGGTTCAACTCTCTTCCTACGGGCGAGAGGAACCCGAAGGAGGCTACGCCGAAGGGCGGAGTCTCCTTCGGGAGGTTAATTCCGGCCCAGAACCCGTTTATGCGGGTTCAAATGGGCTATTTTTGGCCGGGCCTAATGGCTCGGGAATGCCCACGTTAAAAAGGCCTTGTGCCACATGACACCCTCGTGGGGGGTGACTGAATATTGTCAGTCGTTCACCTCTGAACTGACTGCACGGTTCAACTCTCTTCCTACGGGCGAGAGGAACCTGAAGGAGGCTACGCCGTAGGGCGGAGTCTCCTTCGGGGAGGTAAAATCGGCCCAGAACCCGTTTATACGGGTTCAAATGGGCTATTTTTTGGCCGAGCCTAATGGCTCGGGAATGCCCACGTTAAAAAAGGCCTTGTGCCACATGACACCCTCGTGGGGGTGACTGAATATTGTCAGTCGTTCACCTCTGAACTGACTGCACGGTTCAACTCTCTTCCTACGGGCGAGAGGAACCCGAAGGAGGCTACGCCGAAGGGCGGAGTCTCCTTCGGGAGGTAACTCTGGCCCAGAACCCGTTTATACGGGTTCAAATAGGCTTTTTTTGGCCGAGCCCAATGGCTCGGGAATGCCCACGTTAAAAAGGCCTTTGTGCCACATGACACCCTCGTGGGGGGTGACTGAATATTGTCAGTCGTTCACCTCTGAACTGACTGTTCGGTTCAACTCTCTTCCTACGGGCGTGAGGGAACCCGAAGGAGGCTACGCCGAAGGGCGGAGTCTCCTTCGGGGAGGTAAAACTCGGCCCTGGACCCGTTCATACGGGTTCAAATGGGCTATTTTTGCCGGGCCTAATGGCTCGGGAATGCCCACATTAAAAAGGCCTTGTGCCACATGACACCCTCGTGGGGGGGTGACTGAATATCGTCAGTCGTTCACCTCTGAACTGACTGTTCGGTTCAACTCTCTTCCTACGGGCGTGAGGAACCCGAAGGAGGCTACGCCGAAGGGCGGAGTCTCCTTCGGGGAGGTAAAATGGCCCTGGACCCGTTCATACGGGTTCAAATGGGCTATTTTTGGCCGGGCCTAATGGCTCGGGAATGCCCACGTTAAAAAGCCCTTGTGCCACATGACACCCTCGTGGGGGTGACTGAATATTGTCAGTCGTTCACCTCTGAACTGACTGTTCGGTTCAACTCTCTTCCTACGGGCGAGAGGAACCCGAAGGAGGCTACGCCGAAGGGCGGAGTCTCCTTCGGGGAGGTGGCTCGGCCCTGAACCCGTTTATACGGGTTCAAATGGGGTATTTTTTTTTGGCCGAGCCTAATGGCTCGGGAATGCCCACGTTAAAAATGCCTTGTGCCACATGACACCCTCGTGGGGGGGGTGACTGAATATTGTCAGTCGTTCACCTCTGAACTGACTGTTCGGTTCAACTCTCTTCCTACGGGCGAGAGGAACCCGAAGGAGGCTACGCCGAAGGGCGGAGTCTCCTTCGGGAGGTTAATGGCCCAGAACCCGTTTATACGGGTTCAAATGGGCTATTTTTTGGCCGAGCCTAATGGCTCGGGAATTCCTACGTTAAAAAGGCCTTGTGCCACATGACACCCTCGTGGGGGTGATTGAATATTGTCAGTCGTTCACCTCTGAACTGACTGCACGGTTGTACTCTCTTCCTACGGGCGGGAGGAACCCGAAGGAGGCTACGCCGAAGGGCGGAGTCTCCTTCGGGAGGTTAACCGGCCCAGAACCCGTTTATGCGGGTTCAAATGGGCTATTTTTGGCCGGGCCTAATGGCTCGGGAATGCCCACGTTAAAAAGGCCTTGTGCCACATGACACCCTCGTGGGGGTGACTGAATATTGTCAGTCGTTCACCTCTGAACTGACTGCACGGTTCAACTCTCTTCCTACGGGCGAGAGGAACCCGAAGGAGGCTACGCCGAAGGGCGGAGTCTCCTTCGGGAGGTTAAATCGGCCCAGAACCCGTTTATGCGGGTTCAAATGGGCTATTTTTTGCCGAGCCTAATGGCTCGGGAATTCCCACGTTAAAAAGGCCTTGTGCCACATGACACCCTCGTGGGGGGGTGACTGAATATTGTCAATCGTTCATCTCTGAACTGACTGCACGGTTCAACTCTCTTCCTACGGGCGAGAGGAACCCGAAGGAGGCTACGCGGAAGGGCGGAGTCTCCTTCGGGGAGGTTAAACTGGCCCTGGACCCGTTCATACGGGTTCAAATGGGCTATTTTTGGCCGGGCCTAATGGCTCGGGAATGCCCACGTTAAAAAAGGCCTTGTGCCACATGACACCCTCGTGGGGGGTGACTGAATATCGTCAGTCGTTCACCTCTGAACTGACTGTTCGGTTCAACTCTCTTCCTACGGGCGTGAGGAACCCGAAGGAGGCTACGCCGAAGGGCGGAGTCTCCTTCGGGGAGGTAAAACCGGCCCTGGACCCGTTCATACGGGTTCAAATGGGCTATTTTTTGGCCGGGCCTAATGGCTCGGGAATGCCCACGTTAAAAAGGCCTTGTGCCACATGACACCCTCGTGGGGGGGTGACTGAATATTGTCAGTCGTTCACCTCTGAACTGACTGTTCGGTTCAACTCTCTTCCTACGGGCGAGGAGGAACCTGAAGGAGGCTACGCCGAAGGGCGGAGTCTCCTTCGGGGAGGTTAACTCCGGCCCTGAACCCGTTTATACGGGTTCAAATGGGCTATTTTTGGCCGAGCCTAATGGCTCGGGAATGCCCACGTTAAAAAGGCCTTGTGCCACATGACACCCTCGTGGGGGGTGACTGAATATTGTCAGTCGTTCACCTCTGAACTGACTGTTCGGTTCAACTCTCTTCCTACGGGCGAGAGGAACCCGAAGGAGAGGCTACGCCGAAGGGCGGAGTCTCCTTCGGGGGAGGTAAACTCGGCCCAGAACCCGTTTATACGGGTTCAAATGGGCTATTTTTGGCCGAGCCTAATGGCTCGGGAATTCCCACGTTAAAAAGGCCTTGTGCCACATGACACCCTCGTGGGGGTGACTGAATATTGTCAGTCGTTCACCTCTGAACTGACTGCACGGTTCAACTCTCTTCCTACGGGCGGGAGGAACCCGAAGGAGGCTACGCCGAAGGGCGGAGTCTCCTTCGGGAGGTTCGCCGGCCCAGAACCCGTTTATGCGGGTTCAAATGGGCTATTTTTGGCCGGGCCTAATGGCCGGGAATGCCCACGTTAAAAAGGCCTTGTGCCACATGACACCCTCGTGGGGTGTGACTGAATATTGTCAGTCGTTCACCTCTGAACTGACTGCACGGTTCAACTCTCTTCCTACGGGCGAGAGGAACCCGAAGGAGGCTACGCCGAAGGGCGGAGTCTCCTTCGGGAGGTTAACTCGGCCCAGAACCCGTTTATGCGGGTTCAAATGGGCTATTTTTTGGCCGAGCCTAATGGCTCGGGAATTCCCACGTTAAAAAGGCCTTGTGCCACATGACACCTCGTGGGGGTGACTGAATATTGTCAGTCGTTCACCTCTGAACTGACTGCATGGTTCAACTCTCTTCCTACGGGCGAGAGGAACCCGAAGGAGGCTACGCCGAAGGGCGGAGTCTCCTTCGGGGAGGTAAATCGGCCCAGAACCCGTTTATACGGGGAGCCTAATGGCTCGGAAATGCCCACGTTAAAAAGGCCTTGTGCCACATGACACCCTCGTGGGGGTGACTGAATATTGTCAGTCGTTCACCTCTGAACTGACTGCATGGTTCAACTCTCTTCCTACGGGCGAGGGAACCTGAAGGAGGCTACGCCGAAGGGCGGAGTCTCCTTCGGGGAGGTAAACTCGGCCCAGAACCCGTTTATACGGGTTCAAATGGGCTATTTTTCCGAGCCTAATGGCTCGGAAATGCCCACGTTAAAAGGCCTTGTGCCATGACACCCTCGTGGGGGTGACTGAATATTGTCAGTCGTTCACCTCTGAACTGACTGCATGGTTCAACTCTCTTCCTACGGGCGAGAGGAACCCGAAGGAGGCTACGCCGAAGGGCGGAGTCTCCTTCGGGGAGGTAACTCGGCCCTGAACCCGTTTATACGGGTTCAAATGGGCTATTTTTTGGCCGAGCCTAATGGCTTGGGAATTGCCCTCGTTAAAAAAGGCCTTGTGCCACATGACACCCTCGTGGGGGGTGACTGAATATTGTCAGTCGTTCACCTCTGAACTGACTGTTCGGTTCAAACTCTTCCTACGGGCGGGAGGAACCCGAAGGAGGCTACGCCGAAGGGCGGAGTCTCCTTTGGGGAGGTAAAATCGGCCCAGAACCCGTTTATACGGGTTCAAAATGTATTTTTGGCCGAGCCTAATGGCTCGGGAATGCCCACGTTAAAAAGGCCTTGTTCCACATGACACCCCTCGTGGGGGTGACTGAATATCGTCAGTCGTTCACCTCTGAACAGACTTCACGGTTGTACTCTCTTCCTACGGGCGGGAGGAACCCGAAGGAGGCTACGCCGAAGGGCGGAGTCTTCTTCGGGGAGGTGGGGCTGGCCCTGAACCCGTTTATACGGGTTCAAATGTGCTATTTTTTGGCCGAGCCTAATGGCTCCGGGAATGCCCACGTTAAAAAAAGGCCTTGCACCACACGACACCCTCGTGGGGGGGTGACTGAATATCGTCAGTCGTTCACCTCTGAACTGACTGCACGGTTGTACTCTCTTCCTACGGGCGGGAGGAACCCGAAGGAGGCTACGCCGAAGGGCGGAGTCTTCTTCGGGGAGGTAAAACCGGCCCTGAACCCGTTTATACGGGTTCAAATGTGCTATTTTTGGCCGAGCCTAATGGCTCGGTATGCCCACGTTAAAAAGGCCTTTGTGCCACATGACACCCTCGTGGGGGGTGACTGAATATCGTCAGTCGTTCACCTCTGAACTGACTGTTCGGTTCAACTCTCTTCCTACGGGCAGGAGGAACCCGAAGGAGGCTACGCCGAAGGGCGGAGTCTCCTTCGGGGAGGGGGCTCGGCCCAGAACCCGTTTATACGGGTTCAAATGGGCTATTTTTTTGGCCGAGCCTAATGGCTCGGGAATGCCCACGTTAAAAAAGGCCTTGTGCCACATGACACCCTCGTGGGGGGTGACTGAATATCGTCAGTCGTTCAAGTCTGAACCGACTGTTTGGTTAAACTTTCTTCCTCCAGGCGAGAGGAAGCCGAAGGAGGCTACGCCGAAGGTCGGAGTTTCTTTCGGGGAGGTAAACCGGCCCAGAACCCGTTTATACGGGTTCAAATGGGCTATTTTTTGGCCGAGCCTAATGGCTCGGGAATGCCCACGTTAAAAAGGCCTTGTGCCACATGACACCCTCGTGGGGGGGTGACTGAATATTGTCAGTCGTTCAACTCTGAACAGACTGTTCGGTTCAACTCTCTGTCTACGGACGGAAAGGAACCCGAAGGAGGCTACGCCGAAGGGCGGAATCTCCTTCGAGGAGGTAAAACCGGCCCTGAACCCGTTTATACGGGTTCAAATGGGCTATTTTTTGGCCGAGCCTAATGGCTCGGGAATGCCCACGTTAAAAAGGCCTTGTGCCACATGACACCCTCGTGGGGGGGGGGTGACAGAATATCGTCAGTAGTTCAAGTCGAGTCAAGAGTCGAGTCAGAGGCAGTCCGAAACAGAGTCGCGTTCAGACAATTACTGCAAGACATTGGAATAATGATACTGGCCGAGACTACATTGTTCTCTCTACTAAACCTGATTGTTCATACTAACACTTATACTTCTCTGTAAATATTCCTGTTTGTAATATATCTGTGTTATTCCATACCTGTGTTCGAGTTCTTCTTTATTGGTTCCACCTTGGACTATCACCGTGGTACAAGGAACCGGACCATAACAATGTAGGCAAAGAATAGCTATTTCATTTCTATGATTAAGTAAATTTTTATTTTTATAAACCTAGTAATATATGGTTTCTCATGTATACACGAAGGACATGGGTCATTTAATGACCAACATATTGTAGCTTTTCTTATTAATTTCCATTTCACAGTGGATGTTTTATTGGTTTCTTTTACGTGCCAGAAATATTTCGATAGGGACGTCTGATTTCGGTATTTATTTATCTATCCTAAAAGAACTTTGATGTTGGTTGAACCGTTTTTTGAAAATAAATAACGATAAAAGTATAAATAAATCTTCAAATCTCACCATTGTCAATTTGTCAGGACTTCTTGATATCATCGTTCTGGGGTAGTCGATCACGGCGTGTGTCACGTTTGTATAAAAAAATTGCTTGAAAAAATCATACTCTGGGAGGGTTGAGGTAACCCTTGGCGGGTGAAATTTATTCGGAGTCCGTCGAGGGCTGTGCTTGGAAGTCATCGTCACTGAGGTTTTCATCGTAGTGGCGTTGTTCAAACTGTTGATCACGCCAGATTATAAGATCTCTCCCACAAACCGTAACTAAAATTCGCTCAGCAGTGATGCAGTAGAAAACACAGGTGCGTGTAAAACAAACACAAATATGGCTGAGTAGATGTCTGCAACAGGGATTGGCTAGCCGCCCTGGCAGACAGGTGTGATCGGAAAACGAGTAGCCGCCAATTATATATATATATATATATATATATATATATATATAAAAGTGAACATTGAAGTCAAGACTTTGAGGCAACAGTCTGTTTAATGCTAAACGAAATCGTCAGGTCCTGACGATGGCGTCTAGCATGAAAACAGCCTGTCGCCCTCTGAGTGTTGATTTCAATGTTCACTTTTATATTTACATACGCTCTATCTCTGATATTGAGTTCTTTATCTCATAAATATAACACACATTCAGAGTATATTTCTTCATATATATATATATATATATATATATATATATATATATATATATATATATAATGTATATATAAAAAGAGAGAACAGTAAGATATATAATCCGGTGTTCTTATTGATATTTTTTATTTTACAATATATATATATATATATATATATATATATATATATATATATATCTGTGTTTATTATATATATATATATATTATATGTATATATATCATATTATATTATTATATATATATATATATATCTGTATTTATTTTTACACTATACAATATGTATGTGTGTGTGTGTATAAATGATAATTGGAAAACCTTTGGGGTTTGTAGGATTTTAAATGAGCTGACTGAAAACAGTTTTTATTTATATGCACATACACACACACATGCACACGCTCACACACACACACACACACACACACACATATATATATATATATATATATATATATATTAGTGCCCCCAGTGTCGTTTTGATTTTAAGTCAATTTTGAATAAGATATATATATATATATATATGATAGATATTTACTTTTAAGGTATGCAATATTTATTATATATATATATATATATATATATATATATATATACAGAGAGTGAGTGAGAGAGACACAGAGATAGAGAGAGAGAGAGAGAGAGAGAGAGAGAGAGAGAGAGAGGTAAAATATTTTTTTCTCTGGACAGCGAGATGGTTGTGACGCATTACAAACATTTTTGTTAAAAGGTAACTCTAAACTCTTGTGGATTATTTAAAAATGAACAAGGAGAAAGAAAAGAGAAAAAAGAATTTTATTTTCTTGCTTGTTTTGAACAAAGTGTCAAAAAAAATTATGGATAGCGAAGATAAGCAAGTCACTAACAGGCTTAAACTTTTGTACTTTTTACTTTTCTGTTTTAAAAAATATTTTCTCCGCATCTTGTATTAGTGTTTACGTCTGTTTATTAAAACTCTCCAAATTAATATGTATTATTTCCGAGGTACATACATACACACACTCACACATACGGGCATATATATTTATATTTCTAAACAGGTGGTAGGTGTGACGTAGTTTAACCATATTTTCTTTAAAAAGATAAATTTAAACACTTGCTTTTTGTGGATTATCTTAGAAAGAAATTAGAAAAAAGAAGTTAAAGTAAAAAAAGGTCTTTTATTATTTTTTTCTTGTTTTTAGAAAGAGCAACTCCAGGCCAGCTTTTCTGGTATCGTCTGCAATTGCAGTAAACAACCGCAGGTTATTTTTTTCCAAAATGAATATTCATTTATTTTGACGCGGACCGACAAAAATCAAATTTTCACTAATTTATATATAGCTAAACTTCTGAATGCACATCCATATATGGAAATTTTTGTGGTCATTGAGAAAAGGGTATTGGGTGTGAAGATAAAAAAAAAAACACAGGTGTGTCAGACCCAGAACCCTTTTAAATTACAATGACAATGATATTATTTTTTTGAATACAAAAAATTTAAACTGGTAGAGGAAACGTCTCCTAGCTTCATTTTAATTCATTTATTAGTCGTGTTTGAATTCAGTATATAATATTAATCGATACACTCTTCCTTCTCTATGGTTTCATGTGGACCCTTTCTTTAAAGGGTATTCCAATAACTTGGACCGATTTTAAATGTGAATTAATTTTAAGCGTCTAATGATTTTTTTATCTTCTTCTTTCAGATTTAACAACTTAAGTCTTTGGCAATTTCGACCATGGAAAGATTAACAATCAAACAATGTATGAAAGTTATCGAAGCTTATTACGAAAATGGACGTTCAAATTTATTTTTGTTATTCTTCAATGCTAATTTTTAAGTGTTGGTCGGTTCGCCTTGTTATTCATTACGACAGCTGAATGGGAAATTGTATGTGACGTTCTTTATCGTTTTTTTCCGCTGTTATAGATCTAATCGTACAGAGGTAGTTACCTGACACTTTCTGAATAATATTATTGCTACAGTTCATTCTTCTTCTGTATGTCGTGTCCCTTCAGGCTATGGGCGATCACGACTCTCCACAACATCTTGTATTTAGTAGCTTCTTGTTATCTCTCCTAATACCCGTTCTGCCAAGCTCGTTAGGTAGGATACTCTCTACTTTCCTCTGTCCCTCTTGCTTTCAGTATGACATGTGAGTGTCAAATTCTCCAAGCCTTTTTTCTTCGTTATACATCCTAGAATTTTCATCTGTCTATTTCTGGTTCTAAGTATAAGCGTTCTTTTTGCTGTCATTTTCCTAAAACTTCGCCGATGCTCCCACGTTCAGTTCTAGGCATTCTCAGCATCCTTATGTAGAATCACATTATTGTTCATTCGTCTTTTTTTTATATGTGAGGAGATTGTCCAGCATTCTTTGTTATATGGGAGGACCGATATTACAAAACAGTTCAGTACTTCTTTCCTTGTTTCTAATGAACTTTTCCTGTATCTTAATATTTTGCTTAAATTTTGGAAGGCATTTTTTCGCTATTCCATTGCACCTTTCGATTTCAGTGTTGCATTTTGCGTCCCTTGTTAAAACACTTCCCAGATATTTAAATTTTTGTACTTGTTTGATTTTGTTTTTTCCAATTTGATTTTTCTGATGCAAACAACTAAACATTTTGATAGTTAGTCCTTTCTTCTCTCTTTCCTAAAATGTATTGTTGGTCATTTTTCTCTAAACTGTATTGGTAATTTTATTATAAAATGTATTGCTGGTCATTTTACTATAAAAATGTATTTTTATACTAGTGTTCTGTTTTGTTTGGAGGTTCAGTGTTTGCCCATAGCTGTGACCCTAACAGGTGTTTTTACCCCGGGTTACAGTTAGCGTAGGAGCAACAACAATTAAGAAGTAGTTCCACGCTCCTCAAACTATAAATCTCCCATTCAGAGGCCTTGTTGTCGGATGTATTGTATCCTTATATACGTGTATTTGAAAGAAAGATGAACTGTTATTTTATATTGGTCATCCTATATATAAGTGAATGCCAGATAGATGAAACTGGGGCCTGGGATAGCAGAACAGTGGTTTCACAGAAGAATACTAAGAATGCCATGGACGGAAAATGTGAGCAACGAGGAAGTTTTGAGGGAAATGGGAACAAAAAGGAAACTTATAATTAGAATCAGAAAGAGATAGTTAAAATTTCTAGGACATAATTAAGAGAGAGGGTACACATAACTGTGAACGTCCTTGATGTTCTTCCCATCTACAATAATTGGCGATGGTTTAGTGTAGCAGTTAAACATGACTTTAGTTTATCCCAAGATGCATGTTAAAGCTTACTGGTTGGTTCATAGTCTGGATAACATTGAACATCTCCAGTTTGTTTTGGTTTGTTTCAAGGCAAACCAACCTCAATGGGTTACTTAATACCGGCGAGATTTTTATTGCTGGTAACATTTATTTTCTTCAAAAATGTATTGCTCGTAATAATCTTTCCTTCGAAAAGTTTATTATTGGTATTAAAACCTATTTTTAAACTTTCATAGTGCTTGACCCCCAGTTTGGGGGTTAACTAGTTACCCAGAGTTGGGAGCCTAACAGGTGCTACACCAGGGTCAGCGTGGATCTGGAAACACCACCTGTTAAGAGGCGGTTGCACACTCTCCACAGTATTCTGATCAGAGGCCATGCTGTTGGATGCAGTTTATAGTCTTACCGAGGGCGATAATCAGTAGATTCACAGACAGGTCAGGGTAGAACAGACCGACAAGAGCATTTTTAGATCAAATTGTTATGTACACGTTACAGCTGCTTGATATATAAATGTGCATTGTGATTTAAGAATAATGTATAATGCCTCAACAATCAGGTCAAAACGAAAACGGAATGCTGCTACTCCCTAATTTTCTATTTCCACGCTTGGACAGAGTTCTAATGTGTTTATACGGCTTTGTAAACGATGAATTATTTTCTGTCTTACAACGCCTTTTCGACAGACGAAATGCCGTAAGCATATTGTTACTCTATCGCCATTTCTATGAAAAATGTCCTGGCGAGCAACATTCTTTAGTTTCCTTTACAGCTATGACCCACCATGACATGTACACAGGGGCTAACTATCATCTTCCATTGCTTAGAAGGATTTTCCATTCCGACAGCTTAGTCCAAAGGGCCGCTAGTTTGTGGAATAAACACCTGAGAGAATACGCGACAATATTAACCTCTTCAAGTCTACGGTCAACGATTGTTTGTCCTATCAGCCAGGTATGTGCCATGCGTGATACACGCTTAGGCGATCATGTATCTTTTGATACATAACTGACGAGGCAGATTTTTTCCCTCAGTAGGTTGCCATTTCTTTCTGCAGTAGAATTCTTGCTACCTAATGTTATATAACGCGGTCTGTCCTGCTATTTACCCATAGCTGGGGGGGGGGAGGAAAAAGAAGAGGATTCATACCTTTCCCAAGGCTATTAGCACGTAAGTGAATGTAATGGATTCGACTGGAATTCGAACTCGGTTCTCCGATTCCTCAATCCTAGCCGCTATCCATTACTCATAATCTACAATTTTTATATCCATGAAGCAATTTTATTCATCAAGCCTCTACCTTGAGTGGCTCTCTATTGGGTTAAATATAGAGTTTTAAAATGACCTTCCTTCCGTGGAACTTAATATTTAAGCTCATTTGTGAAGATTTAACATGGTCAATTTTGCTTAGAGCATTTTTATATGTAAACCATTTTTCATAACATGTAATGATATATTCAAGGAACGGTTAGCTCGGGCGATATATTCATCATTGCTATCGGTGACTAGAAGTGAAAATTACTTATAACTCAGTCTAATAGTTTTCCACTTGACTTCAATTGCTTTCAGAAGAAAAAAAATGACTAAAAATGAATAAATCTCTAGACTGCAATTGCTTTCAGCAAATAAAACAAGTTTCACTGTTAGAAAAATCAATGCAGCACTTGTGGTTTAAGTTGAGCTGTCTGATTTCATAGTCCAGATTTAAACTAATAAAATAAAGTCACATGAAATCTTTGTAGAATGAAATAATCAACCACATTCGTTTAAGTGATTTATAATACAGCAAGCCACATGATAATCACGACTGTACCCCATCACGTTTTTCCCTATCAATTCTTTTATGTCCCTTTAAGATCTATGCGATTATAACTCTCCACAACTTCCTATCCTTTTTATCTGTAAGCAGTATTTGTTTCCCAGTGTGTTTTTGCATGGTGGGGATGATAACCTTATTCCCAAAACAGACTGGCTTACAAGGTTAAAGGACTTCTTCTTTGTGCCGTGTCCAATTTAAACATAGGCGATCATGGCTCTTCACATCTATCTCATGTAGCAATTTTTCTCCCCATGTTATAGCTTCCACCTATTGATCTACCATCCATTCACACGAGCTCGTCAGACAAGTGACTCGCTGCTTTTCCACTATCTCTCTTGTCATCAGTATGCCGCCCTGTGGGTTGTTTTCCAAGCCTTCCTTCCTCATTATGTGTCTGAGGAATTTCAGTTCTCTTTCACTGAGTATGAGTTCTTTCTGTTGGCATTGCTGCTTACTCACTATGTCCGTGGAATTCTCATTATCCTTCTGTAGAACCACATTTCTGTTGCATATAGTTTTTCCTCATCCGTAAGAAAATTGTCCAACATCCATTGGCATATAAGAAGATGGATATCACACAGCAATCCAACACTCATAGTTTCCAACGAATCTTCATTTGCTACCGTCTACTCTTTTATTCATATCACACGCCTTTTGCCTCATTACTATTTTAACAGTATCCATCTACTCTGAGTGGCTCTTGAGCCATGTATTAGATGAAATTTAGTATAAAGACTTTAGTATAAATATATATACTATTTACTCATAACTTCAGGGAGAAGTAGATTCATGACTTTTCCAAGGGTATAGTGCCAAGAAAGAAGTGGGTTCATTTGTATTCAAAATCACTAATTTGCAGAGAAAGAAAAATTATTTACCTGAGGCAGAGTTTGGTCGAGTGGATCAACATTTTCTTTGTGCACTGTCCAATCAGGGCGGTTGTGATCGTGGGTCTCCATAACTTCCTATTCTTTGTAGGTCTAAGCGATAATTGCCTCTTTCACATATAGGTTGATTCGTTATATTCACTTACAGGCAATGGCCCTTTGGGGAAGGTACTGTGAGACCGGAAACTACCTACACAATAGACTCTTCCAGGCCTATATTAAGTAGGTGACATAACACTCTAGAGAGTGACACAGAGAGACAGTGAGAGTCGCGTACGACTACCAGTGTTGGACACTAACATATAGTAAGCTCCGCTTACACTATCTCTGTAACCTGTTGTTAATATATCTTTCTTACATCTAATCCGTGTTCCGTGTTTTCCTTCCGTGGTCCCAACTTTGGCCCCACATCAAAAGGTATGTATCCAACTCTTTTTCTCCGATCTATGGGCTAATTTGTTGTCAAGTAGTCCACTTAATCATAATATTGTTCTGGAAAGACAATTCCATCATCTAACTTGTCGAGAATCTCCCCCTCCCCGCCGCAAAAAACAAACGAACAAAAAAACATACCACGGGTTGGGTTGAAATTGCGTTGACAAAACTGTTCGAAAGCCGTCGTTGCTTGTGCTAACACGAAATCAGAAGTCATCGTGACCGAGATTTTGAGAGTACTGGCTTTATTCAATTGTTGGTCGAGTCAGATTGTACTCTCCCTCGCCCCAGGAAAGTGTAACTAAAGTGTACCCAGTAGAATTTAAGTATAAATTACAGGTTAGCTCTGTGGGTGTTTCCTGGGGTGCACTGCCTCTAAAGAATCTATGTTGGACTCTTCCGCCTACTATAAGATTAGTAGGAGAGTAGGCCTTTGGAGAACAGTCGAATCGGGGATGTTGTGACCAAGTAAATGGCTAAAGAAATAGCAAAACAAGTGTTGCAGATATATCATATATTAAACAGTAAGTACAACAGAAGAGTATTACCTGACTAGTGAGTGTGTGTCGGTTGAACCAGCGTTCAATCTATTCAACTGTTCCCCCAAGGCCTTCTCTCCTACTAATCTTATAGTTGGCGGAAGAGTCTAACATAGACTCTTTAGAGGGAGGACACGACAACAGTGTTGAAGAAATACAAATATATCTGAGCAGGTGTCTGAAAGAGGTGTTAGCTTATAATTCTAATGTATATGCATGCTCGGAAAGGAGTTGCCATTATTATTATTATTATTATTATTATAACCGTGTTGAGTGTTCCCACTCATCCTTTGACTCATCAGAAATGACCGCAAATACATTTACCTCGTTAGAAATGACCGCAAATACATTTACCTCATTAGAAATGACCGTAAATATATTTGCTTCATCAGAAATGTCTGCAAATACATTTTTCTCATCGGAAATGACCCTAAATACATTTGTCTCATTAGAAATGGCCGTAAATATATTTGCCGACAGCGGTAGTGGCTCCTGGGTCAATAAATGTCAAAAATAATTCATCGAGTCTAAAAGAATCCTCAACAGAATGCAGAAAGGACTGGACGGCCGTTTCGTCCTATATTTGGGACTCATCGGCAGTGCACGTCCACTACCGAAAACCGAACCCGGAACAACGCAAACGTCATACCAACTTTACCACGGGCCTCGGTGACGAAGAAAACACAAACTAGACTCGATATAGCGCCCAAATAATCACTTGTATATCCTTGGTAGACCCAGATAATACTCTGCTATGGAGCGGCTAAGGGTCAAAAAGCAGTCGTGGTTCTTGGGCCACTGTTCCGAGGGTATCCGTATACATGGATGAGTATCGTTGCGGAACTGAGTGAGTAACGGTGATATATTGAGCCTAGTTTGTGCCTTCTTCGTCACCGAGGCCCGTGGTGCAGTTGGTATGACGCTTGCTTTGTATCGAAATGGTTTGGGTTTGATTCTTGGTAATGTATGCGCACTGTTCATGAGTCCCCAAAATAGGACGAAACGGCCGCCTAGTGCTTTCTGCGTTCTGTTGAGGATTATTCTAGCCTTGACGAATTGCTATATATATATATATTGGTTTAAGATCACACAAATACACATACACACACGCATATATATATATATATATATATATATATATATATATATATATATATAGAGAGAGAGATAGATAGATAGATAGATAGATAGATAGATAGATAGATAAAAGTGAACATAGAAATCAACACTTAGAAGCGACAGGCTGTTTCATGCTAGAAAACTATATTTTTTCACATATATATATATATATATATATATATAAAGACATTTTTATATTTATACATTCTTTATAATAAATAAAAAGAATGTATAAACATATATATATATATATATATATATATATATATGAAACTATTTCCTCTTTTCTCTAATGACGCCGGCTCATCGGCGTAACATCACTTTACCTGATTTTCTTTACAATTTACAATTCCTACGCATTTTTATCTAACTGTACTTTTCCTTTCCCTCTCTCTCTCCTTCTCTCTCACACTTATATATATATATATATATATATATATATATATATGTGTGTGTGTGTGTGTGTGTGTGTGTGTGTGTGTGTGTGTGTGTATATATATATATATATGTGTATATCTATATATATGTGTTGGGTGTGTGATCGTGTATATATATATATATACATACACATATATATATATATATATATATAGAGAGAGAGAGAGAGAGAGAGAGAGAGTGAGAGAGAGAGAGAGTGAGAGAGAGTGAGAGGTGTAATTTTGAAATGAATGTCTTTTTTATGATGTTACCCCATGACAATAATAATTTTTCTTGTCTTATTGCAGATAACAGCTGAACTGTAAACTGGCAGAATGTCGCCTGGTACGAAAGTCTGCAGGAAACTATGAATTGAATTCAATTACGGAACAAAATTTCATCCACTGACATTCTTCGATGCTTGCTGAATATTTATGGAGAACAAATTATGGATATAATCACTGTCATGCGATGGGTAATGCGTTTCAGCTGTGGCGACTCTGTATAAGCACGTGCTGGCGAAATTGCAAAGTCAATGGTGAAGACTATGCGCTGACTATCTAACAGCATCTGTTGTCGCTTCTGTAGAATTAAATAGGGTGCAATACTTTTGGAGTTCCCGTCACTCTCAGTATATTAGTATAATGTACACACGCACAACGTGAAAGAGGGAGAGAGATATAGATACACTGACACCCACATATATGTATGTTGGTGTGTGTGTTAGTGCACACGTCAAACAATTGAGATCAACTTTGAATATAAGGAAAACTAAATATCTTCAATGCGAAAAAAAAATCGGTAATTTAAAGAGAAAGAACACGTATACAGAAAATAGTTCTTCAATATTGAATATTATCAAGGCTGGAAAATGTGGTTTGAGCAGCTGCATCTTGCGATTTGGTGGCTTCATCACTTTGCCTGAGGGTGAAGTGATTTAAAACATAGCAGTTCTTAAAAAAAAAAGCTGAATTAAACTTTCTCCTCATATTATGGAATTCGGGGAAAATGAGTGTGATTCGGCTTCGTAGAAGTAACATGGCGTGTTCCAGTTGTAAAGTTTTCAATTGGTGGAACTAAACAATGAAGCTTATCTATCGACGTAGCGTTGTAGGAAGGAGGATGCACCTTGGAGATTAAATCCCCACCCCACACACAAAAAAGCGTAAACACTTTTGAAATCTATTTAAGGCTGGGCAGTGAGGCCAGAGCAACAGATTAAATATGACATCAATACTCCATTTTTGGTCTAATCTGACTTTTATAAAGATAAAGTGTTGCAGAAGGCGTTAGGTAGTTGCCGGAGCGATGGAATGAGCTGGCTATTAATAACTTCACAATGGAGCGTATATATGAGTACAACCTGAGGTCTGGACTAGCCTTGAAATCCAATGGACGTTCAAAGATAGAGCCTCATTGTGAGTGAAACAGTTCGAGGTGTTTGGAGAAAAATGGTGTGATCAGTGATAATAAAACGATAGGAGCTTGGAGTTTGAAAGTTACGAGCCGATTTGTCCCCCGTTGAGCTGTTAGATCTAAATCAGAGGAGAGATCAGGCGCACGCCTCCGAACATATTGATTTTGGAAAGGTGCTTCCATAAACTTTTGTATCCTCCGCGTAGATGTTAACTAATCATCTGAGAATGTTCCTAGGTAGATCGTTAATTGTTGTAACCTAGAAAAGGTTACTGAATGAGGAATAAGCAAAACGGAGGTTGTAAATGATATAGTAATCTTTATAACGTCAACAAAATACAATACTCGCTAACGGCATGAAGTAGGTAAACCACTGCTAGTAGTGGACTACTTAGAATATTACCCACACTTAAATAGTGTCCAATGTATTTATAAGGATTGAGACATAGCCATTAGTGTTCATAGGTACGGTATATAACATTAATAAAAAGCAGAATTTGTTCACTTAACTTATAATTGACTTTACTCCGTGTTTTGGGGAATTACATCGATTCTTGAAGTGACGTAATTGTAAAATTTTATTGTCAAGTCTCCTGAAGATTGGATGTAATTTAGCGACTATTGACAAGGTAAGTAAAAAGCTAATGTTCAAAGCTTGCTGGGAGATTTTCGGCTGGACAGACTTCTTAAAATCAGTATTTCAACAACAGAGTACTGATTTTAGTAAGTGGAACGGACCGAGGGTATTTCAGCATCCTTTATAGCCGACCATAGTTTTCAACAGCCTTCTTTTCTTGAATATATATAAACTATTTTTTGATATTACTGTTGTTTTCTTGGGAGAGAGAAGGGAGAGGTTTCCTTCTATCTTCTGCCTTGTCCATTATCTTAATATCGTTGCCCTATCAAGGCTAGAAATCCCGGTCTATCCTACTATTTTCTCCAACAGCTAGGGACAGAAGAGACGAATTTATGCTTTGGCGTGCATTATTAGAACGAAGTAAATATAAATTGCAATGAGACGGAATTTGAAATCGGTATTTTATTAATCGTCAGCATACATGCACCTGAAAATAATTATTTGAACTTCAATTATTTGAACAGAAAATCGACGAATTGACGGCAGTCGAAAAGACTTCAATCAATCATCAAGCATTTTTTTAATCATCTCACCCTAAGCAAGGCGATAATGTCACTATGATGAGTGTTTACATAGAGTAAAAGAGAACGAGAAGTGAGGAAAGGTCAACAAAGGAACAGGGTTCAGGAAGACAGAAGATGTCGATTGTCATTGCATTTATATTTTGAATATTATTGGTGACTTGGAAGCATGGAATCGGACGTGAGTTCCACAGGTATGAAGTGCGAGAAAAGAAACTATTAGAATAGAACTGACGGTTGCATTTAGCTTGTTCAACAGTAAAGCGTCGAGACCTAATTGCCAATCGAGGAAGACGCTTAATTTCATGCAATCGAAGCACTAGAGGTAAAAAAAAGCACATCAGAACAGTTACCATCAAAATACTTGTAGAAAAGGACAGAGGGAAGCCACGTCTCGTCGATGAGAAGATTGAAACCGAGATGCCAGGTCAGGACCGATAAAATTACAGACATTTCAGTATCTGTCTATATTTCTGAGATGAAGTATTGTGTACACTATTTACATTATTCGGACTATTGTCCTCATCTTTGTTGCCATATTTATTAAAACGTTTCGGCCTTTCAGTATCTGTCTATATTTCTGAGATGAGGTATTATGTACACTATTTACATTATTCGGACTATTGTCCTCATCTTTGTTGCCATATTTATCACAACGTTTCGGCCTTTCACTATCTATCTATATTTCTGAGATGAGGTATTATGTACACTATTTATATTATTCGGACTATTGTCCTCATCTTTGTTGTCATATTTATTACAACGTTTTAGCCTTTCAGTATCTGTATATATTTCTGAGATGAGGTATTATGTACACTATTTACATTATTCGGACTATTGTCTTCATCTTTGTCGCCATATTTATCCCAGCGTTTCGGCTGTTGCACGCTCCGGCCTTTCTCATGTGGTTTGAATGTCGAACTGAACCCTTTATTTCGCTCACTGAGGTAGACTGTTCTAGTTCCACCTGCCATGTAGAGTCAGTTATAATTTATCTCCTGTTAATTCCCCTCTCCAAGTTCTCCGCCGCCGTAACCGGGTATTGAACTCACACTCTTTGGGCCCTCTCACTGGGTATAACTAACGACTTTATTCGCTGTACTATGTGTCCTTGAGGACCTTTCTTTGGAATTTAAAAAAAATCTCGAAATATACAGCAGGAATACCATACTAGATTGATGGCAATTTTCAATGCAGGGACGTATGGTTGATTTACCAACATGCAAGATTAATTCTGGTGAAAAAAAATGTCTGGCACGACGCAGTGTGCCAACTTTCCTAACAGCAGACTGAGCAATTGGTTCAATATAATTATTCAGTGTAACAGTGGGAAACGTGAGAAGGATAAGGCGTAGAATGTCAGCATTGGTTACATTACAGACCATTCTTTAAATTTTGGCAAGGATTTCGACATATACAGTGGGAACACCAGACCAAACCAGACCAGACCAAACCAGACCAGACCAGACCAAACCAGACCAGACCAAACCAGACCAGACCAAACCAGACCAGACCAGACCAGACACGGTAACAATATTTAAATTGGGGATGAATGGTAGATTTATAAATATAGGCAGATGAATTCTGATGAGAAAGATTTTCTGGCACGACAGAGTTACTTAACTTTCCTTGTAGTAGACGTAAGAGTTGATTCAATATAGTATCTACCCTTCATGCCAATGAAAAACATGAGCCCAAGAAGGCATAGAATGTTGTTCTCTTGTAGTTTAGCATCAGCCATGCTGATTGCAGACAGGAAAGATTCGCTGTGATAATTAAATTAAAACAATTTTTGTTTTGGAGGTCTTAAAATTTACGAGCCATTTCTTACCCCGATTAACAAATTTTTGATTGACATTGCTTTTTATTCCATAACTTCGTAGTTTGACGGCATATGTCTCTCTTCGAAAAGTCAAGACAGCCAAACATTCAGAACTTTGTTCTATCGTCTGGAAAATTCTATCGTCTGAGCAATAACTTCTAAATAATTGAAATGGTTCTGTCTGTTGTTCGGTGTGTTCAAGTGTTCCAATCTCCGACAGCCACCAATTCATTACTTATTGATTCGTGCATTTGTAATAGAAAGCCAGTGTGAAATCAGGGCTAACTAGTGTCTTTAAAATACAGATTTGCGGAAATTGGCCAGTTACGCGTAACCGATTAGAGAATCATTGTTTCCTTGGAGAAACGCTGAAGGACATAGGATTGTGAAAGCATATTTTTAGACATGGCTTAACAAATGGGGAGGTCAAAAGAGTTTGGAAAAATAAAAGAAATAAAAAACAGACGTAAATGTAATAAGCAATTTTACGGTGATTAAAAGATTTAAGGAACGAGTCAATTAGAAACTCTGCGAAAAGACGCATCAGGTTTGATTATCAAATAAAGGCTGTGAGATATTCAGCACGAATTCTGTAATGAGAATAATTAGAATTAACTGGCCAATGGAAGCACGAAGCGCAATATCTATCTATCTATCTATCTATCTATCTATCTATCTATCTATCTATCTATCGCAGTCTGTTCATTATCTATCTATCTATCTATCTATCTATCTATCTATCTATCTATCTATCTATCTATCTATCTATCTATCTGTCCCAATCGGTTCATTATCTATCTATCTATCTATCTATCTATCTATCTATCTATCTATCTTAGCACATGTCCAGTCAGCGGAGATAGGAAGATGCCAAGTGATTACCATGCAGAATTGGTAAGATCCTCACGTAAGGGCCTCACGTCCGGATATATACCTACAGATTCTGAAATAAACCCGACCAAATTCTACTTTATGACTCGTGTGTAAAACAGATGTATGTCTAACCTTTTAACTCTTGTCTTACCGGGTCTAATGTCTAGATTTTCACTAGAGCCTAAACTGGACTTATGTTTGCCACGTTTTCTTATATTTTAAGCTGATCGTCGTCTATGTTTATAATTCTTGTATTTTTGTGTGTCATAATACTAGTTGGTGTATGTGGCATTTGGTTGACCATACATATCATCCCCCAATCAATATTCGAACACTACCAGACAGAATTAAAATGTACAACAGAACGCACACACATCATCAACCAAATCCAGCATAGACCAACTAGAATTATTACACAAAGACACAAGAATTATAAACACAAACGCTACCAGACAAGGCAAATATAGGTGAGGTCTACTTAACCAATGAAAAAGATACAAAAATAAACAATACCGAACGATCAAGAAGGACATTGATTACTCCTCCTACTGCAAGTCTCACCGCATGATCATCACGAATGTCTCCAAGGAGTCGAGGAAGGTCAAGGCGCTGGCTTTGCTGAACGAGCTCAAGCAGGGCCTGCCGGGATGCTGAGGTTCATCTCTGATGAAAAGAATTTCATACAGGACCAGACGAGCAACAGGTAGGACGACAGGTGGATCTGCAAAGACCTCGAGGAGGTTCCCACGTGAATCGTACGAAGTTTCCCTCCTCCGTCATGATCCTGGGCGTCATCTCCAGCGAGGGGGACGTCATGCCTCCGTTCTTCTTTCAAAAGGGCCTGGGATTCACCGCTGTGATCTACCAGCAGGTGTTGAGGAGCGTGGTGAAGCCCTGGATGGACGCGATCGCCGCCGGACGCCCTTGCGTCTTCCAGCAGGACCCCGATCCTGCACACAAGGCCAAGACGACCCAGGCGTGGCTGCTCAATAATGTTCCTCACCACTGGTTGCCCGTACTTGTGGCCGCCCTCCTAACCCGATTTCAACCCCCTTGACTAATTCTTCCGAGGTATGACCGAGTATTCGTTGACATCACAAAATGGTCTATATTAACAGTTATGCTTGGGATTTGTGAAGGGTTCTGGTCCGTCCTTCGTGGGAGACGGACTTGTCTGTCGTGTGTTTCCTGTGCCGTCTACTAGTAATGTTCTTCACCGCTTTTGGATGAGTAGATAGGCGGAGAGTTTGTAACGGGGGAAGAGCTGACATAGCAGAAATTGTCCCAGGTATCACCTGCCTATCGACCCTGCCGAACAGGTGATACCCCGAATAAAACTTACATATAATATGGGAATGTGGCGTTTGTCTTTCATCGTGTTATCTTCTTAGCATGCAGCACGCCCTTTTCCAGCTTTCGGATTAAATTCTACGTAGTAAAGATATCCACTTTGGGAAACCATTATCGTCTCCATATTTATGGCTCTCCACGACTTGAAGAAGATCGTAGTGATCGAGAAAGCAGCATTCCTACCTTCACCTGCTCTATTTATATCACACTTATTTCATCAGAAGTATTTTAACACTAACTCCTTACCTTGAGTGGTGTTTGGGCCTTATGTCAGGTGAATATTTGAGGTTTTGTAGATGTAGCATATCTACAGACGATAATGTGTATGTCCCGATTCACATAAATACAGTAGTATTTACTACTGTATTTATGTGAATCGGGATATAACCATTACAGTAAATACTATATGTTGGTCTTCAGTTGGAGATTCGTCTCCAGATGTGGTGGTCAAATTGTCTACCTCCGGGGAGAGAGGATCCTCTCTGCCCGGAGGCTATGTCGAAAGACAGTGTCTCGTCTCGGGAAACAGCTACCCGACCCCGTTTAATACAGATTCTAAGGGGAAGTTTTGGCCGAGTCTACGGGCTCGGATTCCCCATATTGAATTCGGCTTTGTGCCACGTCTGACCGCGTGGGGCGGTTGGTAGTTATCCTGCAGTCGGAGATTTTTCTCCAACTGTGCTGGTGAAACACTCTGCCTCCGGACAGAGAGGATCACCGGACGAGGCTATGTTCAAGGACAGTGTCTCGTCACGGGAAACAGCTACCGTACTCCGTTTTATACCCAGTCTGGGGGGAATTTTTGGTCGAACCTACGGGCTTGGAATTCCCACATTAAATTAGGCCTTGTACCACATCTGACCGCTTGGGACGGTGGGTAAATATCCTGCAGTCGGAGATTCGTCTCCAGCTGTGCTGGTGATACTCTTTGCCTCCGGGTAGAGAGGATCCCCATACGAGACTATGTCGAAGGGAAAAAGCTACCCGACCCGTTTCATACGGGGTCTAAAGGGAATTTTTGGCCGAACCTACGGGCTCGGATAACCCACATTAAATTCGGCATTGTACCACATCTGACCGCATGGGGCGGTTGTTAGATATCCTGCAGTTGGTGATTCATTGTGTAACTCATTTGACTCAATTCTAGCAGTTCACTACTTCTTCTACACGCCGCTGGCGAATCTTATATGCGTTTTTCTTGTCCTAAGTATTATCGTTCAGTTACCAACCTTTGTGTGATTATTCTGTTCAGTAACCTTCCTTAGGTTAGAACTGTAGATGTGGGTCATTTTATTTATATTTTAAATAACTGAAAAATCCAACTTTTAGGATTTTTTTGCCTTAAAATTAGTTTCAGAACAAAACATCTTACTAGCAAAATAAAAACAAACCATTTTTTGCGTCTTCTTTTGTCTGAGAAAAAGTTATTTTATCCAGAATTGGTGTCTGGTGTCTGCCAAGAGGATTGAAGTTTGGTAACACGTATACTTTCATCTTTTTCTTCTCAACTCGTACGTGCCAATTTAATTCCAAGAATGTAATTGTTTGGCAGCAATATAGATGGTAAATTCCACAAAGTCATTCTGCCTCCAACGTTCTTCTGTGACCTCGGAGTCATACCTGACCTTATCCGCTCCGCCATCCGTGAAGACAGGACAATTTTTTGTATTTCTCAGCAAACACACTATCTGATTCCATTTTGTTAGAAATTGTTCTATTTAACTAAAAATTCAATTTTGATGTTCTCTAATGACCTGACCTCCACATGAAGTATGTTAAAAGTGGACGTCTTGTGAGTCTACTTGCCAATATATCAAACTCATTATTTCTGTCTATTTTGCTTGAAATTCGTGACTATTCATTTGCAAGACGGGGTCGCTAGGACTTTCCGATTAGCCGTTATGTGCGAACATGCAAACACGTACACAGAGAAAATTTCCTATTTGACCACCAGAACAAGCATCAGAATTTTCTTTTTTTCAGTATTGAACAGACCGAGCACTTTTGTGAAACCCTTTAGATTTAGTGAGTGACTTGGGTTTCAGCTTAGAACTGAATAGCAAAATATAAAAGCGCCTTGTATGCAGTAATAATTTTATATTAATACGACAGATGAACGCATTGAAGCTTCTTGGCTTGACCCGTTTTCTAAATTGTAAACAAATGATCAAAGATCCGAATAAAAAAGGGATAAAGAAAAACAAGTTACTTCTTCAACAGGACTCAAAATTTGCTTTAAATATATTTCAGTATTTTATTCAGGGCTTCGCTTCAGTTATGTGCCATGCGTGATACACGCTTAGGCGATCATGTATCTTTCGATATATAACTAACGAAGCAGATTTTTTTCCATCAGTAATTTGCCATTTCTTTCTGCGGTAGACCAGTTGCCATCCCAGGCTCTAGAACCCGGTCTGTCCTGCTATTTACCCATAGCTGGGGAGATAAGAAGAGGATCCATAACTTTCCCAAGGAGATAAGAAGAGGATTCATACCTTGCTTAGTTTAAATAGGTAGGCAGTTGAAAATGTCTGTTAAAATAGATCAATTCTCCCTTTTGCCTCTTCCTCCTACCTATTTTGCCTATCGCAACATCACGCCGCGCGGCTGGCAGCACGAACGAGCGGCATCGGAACTGCCTGAGGAGCAGTCTGTCCTCCGCCAAGGGCAGACCAGAATACACGACCTCAATCCCAAATGTGACTTAATATAGACCCGTGATCGGTGATGCTTAATTTCATGCTTTCTAGTCGCATATATTTTTTGGTTTTATCCCTAATTCCTCGTTTATATGAATAGTGGAAAGAACTTTGAAGTAGAGAATAATTTCTATTCATATATTGTAATTCTAGTGTTATTTCACCTCGTATAAGGCCCAAGAGTCCCCCGAGGTAGAGGGTTACGGAGAAACAGATTATAGAGAGATGCGGGGAAGATTAAAATTGTAGTGATCATAGAAGTATCCTCTTGGGAATCGGTTCCACAAAGCAGTGGTTCAAGAGAAGAAGCCACTCGAGTGGAACATATATATCACCATTTTGATTCGAAGGGAATAAGGGTGCTTCCTTACAATGTGCGAGGCATGGCGGCTCTTAACAGGGTAAGCTTAGAACCGCTGGAACTAAGGTATGGGGTTCGGCTGAATACTTTCCGTTGAAATATAGGGCTACAACAAACTACGTTTTTGTCTGTGGAAAAGAGGCCGTTTTTGTGATTTTTAACGCGTTCTCGTTGCTGCAATTAAAATTGAAGTGATATCTTGTTTTCCTTCTATGAACATCCACGGTTCTACGTTTTAATCTAATAACAATTCAACTGTCAGCGTCAGATAAAGACTTGTTAAAAATGTGCACACGAGATATGCCGACTAAATGCAGTCATTCAAAATTATGCAGTCATTCATTATTCAGACGTCGTTTCTTTACGTGCAAAGAACTTAATCAATAACGAGGAGAGTCATTAAACAATCAGCCAGTGATAAAGATCCAGCATAGCTCCAAACAAAAAGATGCTATCTATCTATCTATCTATCTATCTATCTATCTATCTATCTATCTATCTATCTTCTTCGGTCTCTCAATGTATTCACTATCTATCTATCTATCTATCTATCTATCTATCTATCTATCTATCTATCTATCTTCGTCGGTCTCTCAATGAATTCACTATCTATCTATCTATCTATCTATCTATCTATCTATCTATCTTCGTCGGTCTCTCAATGAATTCACTATCTATCTATCTATCTATCTATCTATCTATCTATCTATCTATCTATCTTCGTCGGTCTCTCAATGAATCACCATCATCTATCTATTCATTCATCTATCTTCTTCGGTCTCTCAATGTATTCACTATCTATCTATCTATCTAGCTAGCCAGTTAGATAGCTCATTCTGTTCGTATCTATCTATCTACCTCTGTTCGTCGGTCACTATCTCTGTTCATTTGTTCCCTATCTATTATCTATCTATCTATCTATCTATCTATCTATCTATCTAATTATCTATCTATTCTGGCCTAGTGTTGTTATTTGCTTGTCCTGAATAGACATAATTCTGAATCGACACTTGACTGGCCTTGGAAGCCCTTTAAATGCCCGAATTCGAATCTAAAAATCCTGCAAAAAATATTTCGATGGACACTGTAGTTACTTACTATGTTGTATCTTAGATATCTTAGGTTTGTCACAAAGAAACAATTATGAGATCTAACTTTCAAGGGTGACGGTAGCCATTTTCTCCAAAGAATGTGCCTGAGCGGCAGTCCGCAATAAAGATTATCCAGTCAGAAACGAGTAGCCAGCGATTATGTCGTCCAAAGACGTTGATATTTTTTCTAGAGTCTGTTTTCTCTTTTATATATATATTTTTTCAAGGATGTTCACCCTGTACAGGACCCCAAAATTACTGAGTTGAAAAAGGTTCAGATTTTAGTGATTGAGATTCGGTTTCACAAAGCAATGTTTCGCGGGATTTAGTTGGGTTTGTTTTCGGCATATCAACCTCAATGGGTTAGTTAATGCCGACAACATTTTTTTTGCTGATAATATTTTTCTTTTAACAAAATGTACTGCTGTTAATAATATTATTGCTGGTAATATTTTTCTTTTAACAAGAATGTACTGCTGGTAATAATATTATTGCTGGTAATATTTTTCTTTTAACAAAATGTACTTCTGGTAATAATATTATTGCTGGTAATAATTTTTCCCAAAAATGTATTACTGGTATTAAAACCGATTTTATATTTTCATAGTGTTCTGACCCCAGATTGGTGGTTAATTATTTGCCCATAGCTGGGACCCTAACATGTGCCATATTTCCCCACTGTCAGGCTGCCGGATGTAATCATCATACCCAGAACGTCACATTGGAGAGGGATGTCTTACCCCTCTGTAGAACTACAGTCGGAGTATTCTGAAGCCCCAGTCGACAGGGTACAGTACGCGGGAAGAAGCTCTTTGGAATACGAAGGGAATGAGGGTGGCTCGGCCTCAATGTGCGTGGCACGGTGGATCTTAGCCGGGAAAGTTATAACTGGTGGAACTAAGGAATTTTGTTCGTCTGAATACTTTTCATGGAAATAGCATAGTGCAACGTGAGCCTTGAGATGTTTCTTCTGTGGGAAAGGAGTTGAAGTGTGGAAATAATCACCCACAGGGACTCGGAGACGTTTTTGGACTCTATGGAGACTTGACAGTGAAGATTGTGAAGTCCTTGCCCATATATGGCACCAGTACTCCATTTTAGGCCTGATTTGTTTCATTAGAGGACAACAATTATTGGAGCGGTAAAGGGAAGCGATCATTTTTCCCAGCATCTTTAGCAATGGTTCGTATGCATGAGTTCCACTTGAGGTCTAGGTCGAGTTTAAGACCAAGTAGGTGCTCAAGGCATGTAAGTGAACATCCATTTATTGCTGTAGTAGAAAAAAAACTTGACGTGATAGAAGAAAACGGACTGGAGTTTTGAAATCAGCATAACAATTTTAGTCTAAATCAAGTGAAAAAAAAAACGAACTCAACAGAAACTATGTTCAAAATTGTCCCACAGCGTAATTTGTCTCACGCAAGAATGCGGATACGCTTTTTGGGGCTCTATCGAGACTGGAAAGCGAAGATTGTGCAGCTCCAGACAATATATAACAGCTATACTCCATTTTTGGTCTGATCAGGCTTGTGTAAATGTATTTGGTCAGTATTGTTTTTGAATATCTCACATTGTCAAGAAAGAAGGTATATTGCAATAACCTGGACGTAATTTTATCGTGGAAGTTACAGAAATTAGTACGCTTTCAATACATTTTCGCTGAAGTAAGTTACTTAGCCCTGTCCATATATGATAGCAGTCCTCTATTTTTAGCCTGATCTGGCGCCTGTAATGGTACTGTGACGTCGTCCCCCGGTCGCAGCGCCAACTGTAACGTTCTATCCTGATCTACCACGGCGCCAGTTGTGACGTGGCCGTTCCAGGGTCCTATCCCGGTCACGACACCAGTTGTGACGTCCCTAAACAGCACCAACCAGACGTCTTCGCCGCGGCGCCAGCTGTTCGCTCCTCGCTGCTCCGTTCGGGTGTCGCTGCTCCAAACGTGACGTCCGCCTGTCGCGTCAGTCGTGTTGTCTCATCCTGTGACGACCAACTGGCTTGGTATCGGTCGCGGCACCCAAATGTGACGTTCTAACCTTTTGGTGATTCGGGTGGGAATCTGGTTAGATTTGATATCAGCCTCGTCGTTCCCAACTCGCTTCCAACGCCTGGTTACCAAGGTAACTGCATTGATCTCCAATCTGCCCACCCACGTTGTGAATTGATCTTAGGCAGACGAGATCAAACAGTGGTTGGGGCCGTAATGCAAACTGAGTTCAACGGGGGTGATAACACACAAATATGCATAAAATAAAATAAAATGAAAACTCAAAAAGTTCAAAGTATCAAAGAAAAAGATAACAAACTTTATGTCTAGTTGTTCGATACATAGGACTGCATCTATCTCCCGACCCTTTCTGTGGATTGTTAGGCAAGTTTTAACGCTTCAAGTTGTTTGCTCTCTAAGAAATTGGCGTTTCGGTGCGTCTCTGGACGAAAGTCGAAAAAACCTATTTCGGTGGTCTGGTCCTAAGTCGCTCTTCAAAATAATTGTTCTTGGTTGAAGAGGAGTCCGAAATTTTTGCGTGAATCTTGGTCAGCTATCTCGAGGCGGCTTCAACCCTGGAAACTGGAGCTCGAACTCTCTGGACACTCATCTCTGCCGCCAGGGCCCGAACTCTCTGGATACTCATCTCTGCCACCAGGGCCCGAACTGATTTCTGCCTGTTGGGGCCTGGCTTTTATTGACGCCGACCAAAACCGGGGTGGGTCTGTTGGCGTCCGGGGGGGTTCCTCGATAATTCTAAATACATATCCACCTCTTTTATTTCTAGTTAGGGATTTTCCACTCTTTTCCATTTTTGGGAACTTTTTCTCACTCCCACTTTCTCACCATACTTCTGAGGGGCGTGAACTGCCCTCCCCACTTCTTCGTAGCAGCTTCTCATACTTATACTCTGGAGTGGGGGGCGTCGACAGCCTTCTTCGTGCGTCACCTGATCACTCTCGGCCAATGAGGTCTTGGTCGGGTATCTTTCCTCCTCCTTCGTGCGTCACGTGATCACCACTTGACCAATGATGTCTTAGTCGGGCGTGAACAATCCGCGGCATTGTTTCGAAAAAAAATACCTTTGCTTAACTAAAAAAAAAATAATTATCTCTTCTCTTTCCTTTTTCTTCCTTTCAAATCGCCGTTATCACTTCTCTAGCCACGAATGGATAATATGACAACTCTTTGTTCAACACGTGGCGTTTGTCAGGTAGTTTATCGCTAATTCATCAAGATGGTTGTTTTTCCTGACATGGCCTCAGAAAAGAATTATCCCCCAAAATGTCAGTCAGTCTGTCGTCTCCAAGGAAGAAAGAAAAACATTTCTGGTTCCCATTTATTTTCCTTCGGTACATGTGTCTGATAACATAATTTTATTATCGCAGGGCAAAGTTGTTTTGTTGAAAGGAATTCGGTCAGCGCTCTGCTTGTGTGGGATTTAATTTTTCATATCTGTCCAAAGTCCTTTTTAGTGGCCTGTTCCTCGTTACTTATCGAAATAGCATTTTCACTTGAATTTTTCCTGGGCCAGTGGTCTAGCCATTCGTTTACGTACCTAGATAATATAGCCGTTATCAAAACACATCTGGTTCCTTTATTCTTTTCTTTTTCTTTTTTTTTTTACTCAGAAATTCCCTGTCATTGTAATGACACACTTTTTCACTTGTTACTTATCAATATTTTCATTGTCTCTTAGGCCATGTGTGTGGCTGTTTTATCACCTATGATCCGTCTCGCATTTCTTTCTGCCTTCTTTTCTTTCTATTTCTTTCTCTGCCTCGTAAATGGTGCCACAGTACTTACTGAAGCAGTACAGGGAACCGATCATTTTTCCAGCATCTTTGAGTTCCATTTGATTTTAAAACCCAATAGGGGTTCAAGGTACGGAGCCTTCCCAATAAATCACCCGTTCATCGTAATTAGTGAAAATTCAGGTTTCACTCGGTAATGGTGACAAGTCGCAAGTTTGGTTTTCGAGCACCCCCCTCTCAGTCCACTGAGATTTTAAAGACAGACTAAGGAAGTTATACTGGGTTATAAAACGAGAATATTAGATAATATCACAGACGAGTATATAAGACAAGGATATTAGGGAACGTTTCCATAAACACATACATATAAATCTATCATTCATCTGTGTATTGAATACAGTTGCCATGTCTAGTCTGATGATCGCTACTCTCTCTCTCACTCTAGGAGTCTCACTCTCTCTCTCTCACTCACTCTATCTCTCTCTCTACACACACACACACACACACACACACACATATATATATATATGTGTGTGTGTGTGTGTATGTGTGTGCAATTGTGTGTGTATGTGCGTGTATCTTGGTCTTCAAATCTATCTATCTTGGTCTGTTCAAATCTCTCTCTTTATCTATCTTGGTGTGCTCATATCTATCTATCTATCTATCTATCTATCTATCTATCTATCTATCTATCTATCTATCTCATTCTGTTCGTATCTATCTATCTCATTCTGTTCGTATCTATCTCATTCTGTTCGTATCTATCTATCTATCTATCTATCTATCTATCTATCTATCTATCTATCTATCTATCTATCTTTTCCTCTATATTGCTAGTTTGTTATTTGCATAATTTAAAAAAAAAACAAAACAAAAAAATAACTCCTCCTTTCCATCATTGCTCGACTTGCAGGTGCGCTGAGATGCATCATACTGCACCCAATCCTTCATATCTTCTATTGACACGACTTAAACAGCGTATTAAGCTATGAAATGCCACGCGATGCATGCTTTTCGTGTTTCCCGTCCAACTGCAATAATGTAAGAATGATCTGTGTTCCTGACGAAAAATACGGTCGAGCTGGTGTGTTTACTTATTTATAAACGACTCCATCAATATGATTCTTCTTGCTGAAGAGACAGAGGGACCAGTTGGTCGGCAGATAGAAAGCGAAATATCGCGACCAGTAGTGGTTACTGTTCGATCAACTGGACAGTGAGGCAAGTTTGTTCGCTAAACACCGTTAATAATTTCGCTTGGTTTTAAAGTCATTCTATAACTGAGTAATTCGTTGAAATTCCGTGACGTAGAAATGGAAGTCATTTCGTTAGAAGGTCGAAGTAAATATATATATAAAGAGGAAAGATATACCCCCGTGTACGAAAGTGTCACCATAAATAAAATATTTGTAATTAGCTATTATTTGCTAAAGATATTCATGCATTCATTCACACACGGAATTATTTAAAGACGTGTGAAGTGGAGTTTTGATCTTTATGTATGCAACAGACGCGTACAACTATCTGTCACTCTCCTCATCTAATCCAATCTTTCATTTTCTTGCCTTCTATCTATCTGTCTGTCTGTCTATCTATCTATCAAAATGTATGTACGTATGTATCTATCTATGTTTATCGCATTCACACTCTTTCATTTTGTATCTATCTATCTATCTATCTATCTATCTATCTATCTATCTATCGAAATGCATGTATCTATCTATCTATCTATCTATCTATCTATCTATCGAAATGCATGTATGTATGTATGTATGTATGCAGCTATCTATCTATCTATCTATCTATCTATCTATCTAAATGTATATATGTATCTATGTTTATCGCATTCACACTCTGTTCATTATCTATCTATCTATCTATCTATCTATCTATCAAAATGTATGTATGTATGTATGTATTTATCTATCTATCTATCTATGCGTATAAGTGACTGCATATACATATTTCATTACTCTATATTTTAATATTTTACTGATTACTATCTGCACACACACATTTATGCATACGTACATACATACACATCTATGGCTTGATGCATATCCTTTTTTATATTTGTCTGTATACATGTACATATATATATATATATATATATTTGTGTTTTCGTCTGTGTGTGTGTGTGCGTATATGTGTGTGTGTGTGTAGTTATGCGTATACAGAGAAATATGCGTGGAGAAATGGAATAGTTTTTCCACCAATTTTCATCAACTGCATTTTCATTTGAAATTCTCACTCTATAATTTTCAAAATATATGATTAATATTTTCGATTGAAATGTGTGCATTGACATTGAATGGGGCTAGGTTTTAAAATCATTATCTGTTGTGTAAAATATAAAAAAGTAAATATATTTCATCACTATTCACCGACTGATGGACACCCATATTTCTCACTAAATTACGTTCATTGACAAGATAGGAGATTATGCAAAAAAAAAAAATATTTGTTGCGTAAAATTAGTCTTTTTATCCTCAGGCTAGGTTCTTATTGAAGCTACACACACACACAC
>CAHIKZ030000052.1:322500-325000 GCA_903632075.3 Acanthosepion pharaonis
TTACTTCTTGCCTATCTCACACTGCAAATTTTTTTTCTAAGCTCTATACTGAACATTAAATCTGTTACGAAAAAAGAACTAAACAAAATGAGCACAAAACGATCAGCTTTAAAAAAGGACTCGTAACTGGAAAAACCGAATGAAAAAAGAATGTTAACAACAAATACTTTTTTACACCTAACCCAGTTCTGCGGATTCAGAATCAACTTTGAGTTTAAGCAAGCGAATGAGCCAATTGGAGTAAAGTGCCATGCAGATTTAAATTTTTCCCAATTATGACGAATGCCGCTATCAATTTTTTTTGCATGCCAGCATGCTAGTTAACATTCGTGTCAGTCAGCTGTTGGCTCTCACGCTGGGCAATAGAATCTTCCTGCCTATTTGTGGCAGCCAGTTATTGGCTCTCACTCTGGCCAGTACAAAATGGCCGCAAACTACATGAAAACTGACGTAGAAGCATGAAAAAATTCGATTATTTTCACTATCGATGGGAGTTGCGAAATGCAAAGTCGATCTTGGCCTTCCCGCTAACATGAACATGTGCATGTAAATTTTGGTGCAAATACGTCGAAAATTGCGGCCGTGCATTGGTTACACACACACACACACACACATCCTGCCTTTTATAGATAGAGATATGCATATGGATGCTGAATATATTTTTACTAGATCCTACACATGTGTGTTTGCATATATGTATGATCACATGCATAACGATATAGAACTGTTCATATGAACAGTTCTATATGATAAAATATAGTTTTATGGTATGCCGTATTTAAGGGTTAAAAGTGCACAACATAACGCGTAGAGCGTATGTAAGATTGTGTTTAAACACGAAACAGACTTCAATTTAAAGATTGGCAGTTGTAAGTTTTAAAAAAAAAATGCTAATTTTAAATTTAGCTTGTATGGAAAAGCAATAAGGAAATAATAAAATACGCATTTTGTAACTGATACAATCGATCTGAACGAGAAAAAAACAGATACAGTCTGTCCGTCGATGACAATATATGATCCTGAAAAAATTATTTCAAATGAGCTCTCTGGGGAGGAAGTGTGAGTTTGTAATCAGTGACTGTTACGGCTAATAATGCAAGTCTCTTCGGTAAATCGAATCGAGTTCTCTCAGTCACTGTGTGTTTATCTAAAAATAAATGTGCTTAAATTCACTTTCATCCCTGCCGTGAGCCAACAGTGTAGGTGTAGAATCTCCAACTGACACCAACTCAGTCGGGTTTCAATCCTAGCTAGAGGGGACGTCTAGCCACACTGATGAGCTGTGTGTACAGCAAAACAGTCTGTTTGTGGATGACTGTGTGTGTGTGAAGATTTTTATGTTGAAGTTAACTAAATTTCTTTCAAGTTCTTTAGTAAGGGAGTCATCTTCAAATTTTATAATTGATGACCTTGAAATAAATTTAACTGAACTCAGTATAAAATTATCGCAAAGACTTAAAAATCGTTTAGATTATATATGTATATATTAAAATAATTAAATTAAATAAAAATTAAATTAAAAAATATGTATGTATCTATATGTATAAACATTCGTACATATACACACAAATGCATTTTCAACCGACTGCTAAGAGGAAAATCTCCTATTGTTGCCGAATCAGTCGGGTTTCAATCCCGGCTTGAAGCAATCGGATGTCTAGCCACACTGGTGAGCTGTGAAAACGGCGAAGCATCTGTCTGTCTGTCTATATATATATATATATATGGGAGGTGCAGATGCAATAATTATCAGAAAAAATATCGAATGTTTCGACTCATATGTATCATCGTCAGGGTGTTCAAAATACGTGAATGGATATTTGACATTTCAGGTTTTCGGGTGGTGATTCGTAGTTTTGAAAAAAAGAAACAAAATTCTAACGACAAGTTAAACAGACATAAAATGTCTATCCGCTTCACCAAAACTTAACTGTTAACAAAACCGAACAAATGCAACATCATTATATATATATATATATATATATATATATATATATATATATGTATAAAGAAATATCAGTAAGATATATAATCCGGTGTTCTTATAGAAAAATTCGCTTGGGGATGAAATGGAACTAATGTCTTTAATTTAATTGCAAATTTAAATTGAAGCTTTTAGCATCCATTTTTGAAACATGGTTAGAACTGTGTAGGGAAAACCCAATATTTTAAATCAGTCAATTTATAATATATATGTATATATATATATTTTTATATATATATATACATATATATGAATGTGTGTGTACGTGACTGTGTTTATATATATATATACATATATGTATATATAAATGTATATGAATTCGTGTGTGTGTGCATGTGTTTATACATATATGTATATATATATACATATATATATGTATAATCTGCTGCTCGAAATGGAGTGTATGTTCAAGAGATTAATTCCTTTGTTTCTCCATCAATTTGCATAGATTTTCCCAAGTTTCGCCGGACACATCACATATCTCTAGAAATCACTATCCCTGTAAATAAATGATTT
>CAHIKZ030000052.1:330000-372500 GCA_903632075.3 Acanthosepion pharaonis
ATTTTCGTCAAGTGATTATCAGAATCTCCTTGTATCCTTAACGCCTTCGTATTTCTGTCGCCAACAATCCATCCAGGTAACAAACTTTTATCATGGCAAAGTCTGGACATAAAACAGGTGGTCCCTTTCCAATACCAAATGATATCTCCGAAAGATAGTTAATGGTTTATTCTTTTACATTTTCTCTTTTCCCTTCCTTTTTCTTTGGGGTGGTCTCAGCTGATCCCTTTCTCGGTCGGTGCTCGACCTAAATCTGCTTATCTTTTAGCATTCTGCTTTGTAAGCCACTTGACCAATTTGAAATTTTCATTATTGCCATGGGCAGATTGCTATCTTTTATTCGCCGCGTCATAGCATAAATTAACTCTGACAGATCCGAGATCTTACGAACTTCCTATCTTCTGCGAAAAAATACTTTTCTTCGCAAATGAAAATAAAATCTTTACCATTTTTCTTTTGTTAAAAAAAATAACATCGCTCAGTATGTCTTTCGTGATAGCTTCTTCTCGCCTTAAGTATTTCTCGCTTTTAATTTTCACGCTTAATTAGTTAGTCAAACTCTAAATAGTGTCACATAACAGAAATCTGGTTCTACAGAAGGATAGTAAGAATTCCGTGAACGAAGCGAGTAAGCAACGAGGAAGGCTTAAACAAAATAATAACGGAAATAAACAAACCCATAACCAGGAAAAGGCGCCTGAAATACTTTAGACGCATAATGAGGAAGGCTTGGAAATCTTAACACTCATTGGGCGTATTGATGGCAAGAGAGATATAGGAAGGCGGCGAGCCACTTATCTGACAAAACTTGTGTGAATGGATGGCGAAACAATGTGCAGGGGAGGGGGCTTAGCAAAGGGAAAAAACTGATAGAAGAAGAAGAAGAAGAAGAAGAAGAAGAAGAAGAAGAAGAAGAAGAAGAATATATGAGATTTCTGGGACCGAAAGCTATTTTGACAAGGGTAAACTTGTAAATTAATATATAATGGTTAGAAAGCTTATCTTGCTAGATCAATTACGACTGAATAGTGAGTTCTATCCTCACTGGGAGCCCAACACTTTCGGCCTTGTGCCATATCTAAGCCGGGCTTAGAAAATCACTATACCAAATCGACAAATTTTTACCACGTTACTTAAAAATCGAAAACTGAAAACGAACAAGAATGAACAAAATAAATAAATAAAATAAAATAAATAATCAAAAATTAGTAAAGTAAATTAACCCAAAGCAATAAATAAATAAACTAAATAATAATCAAATAAGAAGACCTCAAATGTACGAGTAAATGTAATAATAACAACCAACAATAAATCATCAAAGTTAACAAACAAAACTATAAATACTCGTCAAACGGCATTCAGATCAACAATTATTTCCACTCAATAGCCCCTAAATAATGCGAAACATAACCGTTACCGGCCACCAAAATAACCGTTAGAATAATACAATAGACGACCCATGATCTTGTATGAAGCATTTCTGTACCCATTTGTGCAATTTGCATTAGTATACGCACTTTGTGCATGAGTGCTAGCTACTCGAGGTTTTGTGTTTTGGCTTCACCTAGGTGGTGGGTCTAAAGTCATTTCAAATGCAACAGGATGTATTGGTCGCTTGAGAGTTGTGCCTTTTGCTGCACATTATTATAATAAAAATGTCTTAAAATAACTGTCGGACTTTGTCCATTTCAAAATGTGTGACGTCATTTGTTTACATTTGGATAAGCTTTGAGCAGATATCAATGTATATGAGAGATTCATGGAAGATTGAAGTTTAAAGGCAGTAAATTCGACCTTGCTAATCGAACAATTCTCTGTGGTTCGATTCCTGTCGGAGAACGAATATTTTCTATGAAAATTTCTCGGGCATTCAGTCCGGTAAATGTTACTAATACCGTTTATTATATAAAAAACCCCCCAAAAACAAAACAAAAAACAAAAAAAAAAAAAAAAACAAAAACAGAGCATTTACTTAAATATTTGTATTTATAAAAAGAATGTATAAACATAAAAAATATATTACATTAAGTGCTGGTGTTAATAAAATAGTGCTCGGTGTAATATAACAGAGCTATAAGCATATATTAATGAAGATGCATATTATCCCTCACCGGTAGCATTACACGGAGTGTCATTCTCAACACAATCTTCAGGTGCTGAGTAGAGACCGACCGTTACATAATTTAAATTTTAATAAAAATAGCTGGTTAATGCAATGCTGGTGAAGTCCATATATTATACGGAGATTACGTTTTTTTTTATTTAAAAATATATATTGCATTTAAAATCGACGGGATATATATATATATATAAACGTTAAGATCTGTGTTTATCTAAATTGCTAAAGCTATACTACCCTTCTCCTTCCTCCAGAACCCTACGTCCATTATTTCTTATTTCTTTACGTTCCCCCTTTTGCTTTCCCCTTTACTTTTTTTTCTTTTCTTCTTTTTCCCATTTCATTTCCGGTGAGTTGACCAATTACATAAGTCACTGTATTATCCAATATTAAGTATTGTAATAAAAATAGAAATAAATATAAATGTTAAAACTCTCCCTTCCATCTCTAAACTCAAACATGTCTTTCACACTATCCATCACCACCCTCTACGTTCACCTGATATAAGCCTAATACTGCCTTTCAAAAAGTGTAAATTTTAAATTCATTTTTTCAACTTTGAAAGTGAAGTCTGAAGATCCAGAGAAAAATAAAATCCCTGGTGAAATAAATTATAACTAATGGAACCTTAAAGTGTCTGTTTTTTCTTTAAAAATATATATATATATATATATATATATATATATATATATATATATATATATATATAGTTAAATTTCCAGATCAATTCTGTGGATAAGACAGATTCATTTTGCCTTGAAAAAGTCGGAAGACGAAACGCGTTGGCAAAATCTAAGATTTTTTTTTTTCCATTTTGTCATTTTATATATATATATATATATATATATATATATATATATATATATATATATCATCGGCAAGATCAAAATGAGACAGTATGGACATCAAGTTGAGCAAGAAGTCACCAATCAGTGGGTAGTGCCTTGCAATAGATGTTTATTGCGACAATTCAATTGTCATATCAATGCTGAAATCTGCATTCATTCAATCAAATATTGCATCAAATACATATCAAAGGGGTCAGATCAAGCTGTTTTTGCACCCCCCCCGCTGAAATTTTTTCCCTTTGATTTAAATTAAATTTAAATTTGAACAACGGAATGACTCTTATCCAAAATATGGAAGGAGAAAGCCAGAAGATGGAGGTCACATTGACAATATCATTGAGTAATATTGAAATGCGTAATTTTTCTTCGCAAATTATAGCAATGATTTAAAATCAATCATCATTTTCTTACAAAAAAATGTGTGACACGCAACAAGACGCGGGTAAATCGACTATATACAATATGACTCACATCCAATGCAGAGTATCAGACCGCTGCCTCATGATGGTAGACGGTGCTACTGAGGCGTCCGCAGCAAATACGTTTTTAGCGGCTCGGGATACGGGCTCGATGCCCAACTTATTTTGAATTCAAAGTTGTCTTTCACCTCAACTGGCGGCCAAGCCTAAAGATCCCCGTACTCCCTTTATTTAACCAACAGTAGGGGTGGGAAATAAACGAATTCATACCCTTTCCAAGGGTTTTTAACTCAAAAAGTGTATATAGTAAACTAGACTGGTTATCGAACTAGTTTCGCCTATTTTGCATTCTGGCTCGCTAATCATTGCAATATCTTCTCTATATGTCAGTGACGCTTAACTTCAGATAGTAGTAACGTCATATTTTGTAGGCCCCTGGAAATCTCTTTTTTTATAGGTTTTCATCTGTTTATTTATTTATTTTTTTTCGGAGAACACCTTATCGGATTTTTCTGGCGATAAACAACACCTTGAAAAGAATAAGTTATCTTGAAAATGAGAATTCTTAATTATCACAACTCGAAATATAAATGCGAAACCAAGATAACTTATAGGAAAATTAATATACGGTTATCTCGACAAAGGGTTTAGGTAGACTGATGAACGAATGTATAGGGTGCGATTATATTCATAACACCTCAACAGAAACAACCCCCTGAGCGATAACCAGTATGGATTTCGCCCTACTAGATCCACAGCTGATGTCTTAACTATCATTATTTACAGAATCAGCGAGACATATGACAATAAACTCCTCACGGGGCCCATTGCTTTAGATATATCAAAAACTCTTGACAACTTGTAGCATCGGAGGCTGCTACATAAACTCTCCAGCTTTACAAGGTGTCCATAATGTTCGTGTGCAGTTTAAAAAAATTATAACTTTATTTGTATTTGCGATAGAAAAAACTTGTAAAAAGGATTAGAAAGAAGTAAATCTATATTTTGTTTTAAAGATTTTATTGAAATTTTATTTAAGTTTCTACATGTCGTTCATCATTAGCAATACAAAGGGTAATACGATTTTGCAGTACACGGAAAACATTTGCCAACTGATTTACAGTAATGCCTGAAATCACATTAGTTATTTTAGCTATACTTAAAACTAGGTACATTAAACTTTATAACATTTTTACATGTCATTTCTATCTCAAATACAAATAAAGTTATAAATTTTTTAAAGTTCACACGAAGTTTATGGACACACCGTATGTCTTGTATAAGATGACAATTGGAAAAAATCTTAATTTTCTGCCGACGCGTTACGTCTTCCCACATTATCAAGGCAAAAATAAAATCGAAATGTTTTTGTTGGTATAGTTACATCAAGAAATCCAAATTTAAAAAAAAAGAGACGCTTCTGCGTAAGCCTCATTCTGGTTAATGTAAATTACCTTTATACTAAGAGTTTATTTTTTGACCATGTCGACAATATAGCTAAATTAACCTATCAGTTCTTATACCAATTTGTCTTGTCCACAAAATTGATCTGGGAATTTTAAAGTGCACACGAACTTTATGGACACCCTGTAGAATCTCTGAAAGAGCCTTCCCAAAATTCTTACTAACAGGTAGGTCCTTGAAGGTCGTCGTTAACTGTCAGTCCTCGGAAGCCCGTAAGGTCAATATCAGCGCCTTAAAGGTTTCTCTACTCGGTCCTACACTCTTCCGCTTTATATTCACGATCTGCTTAAAGGGATACTTCGATACGCAGTGATGACCTATGCGGATGACACAACAGTTTATAGGTGCACCTTCCAAAATCTACAAGATCAGAACCTAGCAGCCCATCTCTCTTCTGACCTAGGTCTAGTGGGTCAATGGGGGAAGGGTGGCTTGTAAAATTCAATACGGCCAAAAACAAACTAGTAACGTTCCCCCATCACCACCACTACCGTACAAACCCTGAACTTTCACCTATTATGATAGATGGGTCTTCTATCAAGAAGGCTTCTTGCCTTGAATGTCTATTTGAACTCAAGCTTTCCTGAGACCCCAAGGAGAATTCATATATCCGATATATTAAAGCTGCTGGGGAAAATGGCGGGTCTATTGTATCGCTCCAGTAAGTATCTAACTCTTGCTATGTTCTAACTTTACAAGAGGCAGGTCAGACCAAAAATGAAGTATTACTGACATATCTGGGATGGAGCTAGGTCCCCCTCCAGATGGTGTAATAATTAGCAAGCTTGATTCGCTAGAACAATTACGACTGAGTAGTAAGTTCGATTCTCACTGGGTGCCTCTCTACTTTCGGCCTTGTGCCACATCTAAGCTATGCTTGGAAAATCTGGGATGGAGCTGTCTTGTCTGTTCTGATAGCGCCCAAAAATGTCTACGTGGCCTTGAGGGTGATGAATTATTTTCCAGCCTAAAACCTTCTTCCCACAGACGAAACGATGCAAGCCTCTCGCTGTTTTAATGTCATGTATTCTGATAAGTTACACTCTTTCGTACCACGAGCTCTGACCTTTACAATTGGGACTCACTAGAGTGTAGAGTATATTTACTTAAATATTTGTATCTATAAAAGAAAATATAAACATAAAAATGTCTTAAAAATGGTCGGACCATTTCATAATATATATATATATATATATATATATATATATATATATATATATATATATATACATGAATCATTCATACAAAAACAAATATAGAGGATAATGATTTAAATGGCGAGAATACATCTTCACAAACAATTTCAATAAAGTACACTAACCCCGAATCTGTATATGAATGATATGTTCCCTGTTTATAAATTCCAGTTTCATAAGGTCTTTTTTACAAGCTTTCGTCTGTTCCTACAGACATCATCAGGTATGGAAGTAGATTTTGTTCTTGTTTTTACTTCTCAGTAATAAGAGGACAACGAAAATAGAGATGTAATCCGAAAAAAATACTATGAGAAATGTGTTATTGTTTTGGAACGTGCGGTCGCAACGCTGAGTTTGAATTTTAAATTTTAAGGTTGTGCATTTTTGTACAAATATAGCAATAAGAGAATTCTTTTGTACTGGTAGGTTTTCCGTCAATGTGGCATAAACTATATTATTCAATAATTACAGAAATGTCACACTTATTATCCGAAAGTTGAACGTTGGATCAGTTATTTTAATTTCCATTATAGGTGCTGTTCAACTTATAATTACATGAATCATTCATACAAAAACAAATATAGAGGTTAATGATTTAAATGGCAATATATATATATATATATATATATATATATATATATATATATATATATGATTATATTTTTAATTATTTTTTATTTTTGGTATTTTTATGAAGTTGCTTAAATTTGTCTTGCATATAGGAAAGTAGAAACCGCATAACTTTTCTAGCATTATTTTATTTGTTTCTAGTGTTATTTTCCAATCACTTAATACACTGCTTGAGGATGTACAGGTAGCGTAGCGCCGATCAGCGCCTAAAATTCAACGAGCGGTGTTCTGGCTTGCGTTCACTTGGAACTAATACCTTTGCAGATGGAATGAATTAGTTTTTCTTCCCCCTACTATGGCTTAAATAGCTTATAAACTGAACTCTCTAGTTGAGGTGAAAGCTAATCTATGAAAAGGACAACTTTGAATTCGTAATCGTGGAAGAAGCAATGGAAAACCACTTCACGATCATATACAAGAATTATGATCGCCTACGCCATGAAAGGAGATGTAATTTTAAAAAAGGACCTTAATTTCTTAAATGTATTGTTCGCTACTTTTATTTTGTTTTACGGCTTATCAACCTCAATGGGTTGATAAGTATTTCCAACAAAATGCCAACATATAATTATATTACAATAATATAATAATAATAATATTATTAAAATGCCAACAAAATTTTTATTGATGGTATTATTTTTTTTCAAAAATTTATTGCTGCTAAAAGTTTTTTCTTCAAAAATTTACTGCTGGTAATATATTATTTAAAAAATGTATTACTGTTAAAATTTGTTTCTTCAAAAATCTACTGCTGGTAATATTTTTTAAAAAAATGTATTGTTGGTAAAAATAGTTTCTTAAAAAAATCTACTGCTGGTAATATTTTTTTTCAAAAATGTACTGCTGGTAAAATTTTTTCCTGAAATGTCTACTGCTGGTAATTTTTTTTTCCAAAATTCTGTTTATTGTAATATTTTTTTTTATTGCTGGCAATTTTTTTCAGAAATGTATGGCTGGTAATTCTTTTTTGCATATATGTATTGCTGGTAATAATGTATTGCTGATAATAATTTTTTTCTTCAAAAACTTATTGCTGGTAATAATTTTTTGGAAAAAAGTATTTCCGGTATTAAAACCTATTTTTATGCTCTCATAGTACTTTGATCCCAGTTTTGGGGTTAACTATTTGCCCATAGCTGGGACCCCAGCAGGTGTTACCACCCTCTGTCAGAGTTGACCTGGGAACACCAGCAATTAAGAGATGCTTCCACGCTCCTCAAAAACTCCTGAACAGAGATCTTGCTGTCGGAAGTAGTTTATCGTCTTACCCAGGACGCGGATGTAGTTTATCGTCTTACCCAGGTCGAGTTAGCCTGTTGTTATACTATAGAAATATTTGAATTTCTAGATTTGGTTAATTTTGACATTCCCGTTGTGTGAATTACATCTTGAGGGGTGTACCTTTTACTCACTACCATATTTTTCGTCTCCTTTCAATTTGGTTGTATACACTTAGCTAATCATATATTTCTTCGTGTAGATCAAACTTTTACAATTCTCCAAGAAGGTTTGAATAATCTGTTTTCAAATCCCATAAACTTTGGGGCACTATATTTTGGGCAATTGAATTACTTAGCCGTACCCATACGACAGTAATATAAATGCTGACGATATGAATAGGGTAGCATTGTATTGTGCTAAACTTATTAAATTTTATGATGCTAACAAATAGAATACATTTTGTTTCTTCTTTCTGGAGGACGGAGCTGAGATATCGATGAAGTTAATAACTGGACGGACGAACGTGTTCAGCTGCAATTTCCTCGAGGGGTGTGCTGGAATGCGACAACTACTACTACTATTAATACTACTAATAGTATAAGGTTAAATCTAAAAGTAATGGCAATTTTCATACAAAAGCTTTATTTCCAATGATGAAGAACAAATGTATATGCCACTTTTCGAGATAGTCTCCTTGCACGACCTGAACTTCTGTTAACGTTTAACGAGCTTTTTCATCACTTGAAAAAAGAAAGTTTTTTGGGGGGGTTGCTCGGGAAGTCACGTGGTACACAAAGCGGTATCCGAAGTCAACAATATCTATCTATCTATCTATCTATCTATCTATCTATCTATCTATCTATCTCAGTCTTTTCGTATCTATCTATGCCAGTCATTTTTTATCTATCTATCTATCTATCTAGCTCATTATAATCATTGTCTCTCTGTCTATCTATCTCAGTATAATCATTGACTGGTTATCTATCTATCTATCTATCTATCTATCTATCTATCTATCTATCTATCTATCTATTAAAGACATTTTTATGTTTAACGTTCTTTTTTTTTATAGATACAAGTATTTAAGTAAATGCTCTGTTTATAATAAACAGTATTAAATAACATTTACCGGCCTGAATGTCCGAGAAATTTTCATAGAAAATATTCGTTCTTTGACAGGAACCTATACGGAACCGTCATTTACGCTGACGTGCCTTAACGATCGGCCACAAAGAAGCGTTCGGTAGGCAAGGTCGAATTTACTGCTTATAAACTTCAATCTTCCATGAATCTCGTACATTCATAACTGGTCTGGCGTATCAAATGTAAACAAATGACGTCATATATTAAGAAATGGACAAAGTCCGACAATTTATTTATTAAAGACATTTTTATGTTTAACGTTCTTTTTTTATAGATACAAGTATTTAAGTAAATGCTCTGTTTATAATAAACAGTATTAAATAACATTTACCGGCCTAAATGTCTTTCTTTGTGGCCGATCGGTAAGGCACGTCAGCGTAAATGACGGTTCCGTATAGGATGCAGGTTCGAATCCTATCAAAGAACGAATATTTTCTATGAAAATTTCTCGGACATTCAGGCCGGTAAATGTTATTTAATACTGTTTATTATAAACAGAGCATTTACTTAAATACTTGTATCTATAAAAAAAAAGAACGTTAAGCATAAAAATGTCTTTAATAAATAAATTGTCGGACTTTGTCTATCTATCTATGTATCGCATCCGTTTCATTGTCTCTCTCTCTCTCTCTCTCTCTCTCTATCTATCTATGTATCTATCTATTTCAGTATAATCATTGTCTGTCTGTCTGTCTATCTCTCTATCTATTTATCTATGAGCGTAAATAAAAAAAGTAAATGCAATTTTCATAGAACCTCTTTATTTCGAATGATGAGGAAAAAATGCCTATGCCACTTTTCGTTATTGACTCCTTGCACAGCGATGTCCCTCTGGTATCGTTCAATGCGCTTCTTCATCCCTTCCGAAAAGAATCATTTCAGTTGCTCACAAAGCCACGTCTGCACTTGCTTGCTTGTTTGGGCTCCTTTCACAGTACACAAATTTCACGGCATCCCAAGTCATGATGCAATAACATAAGTCTTGTGTACATCGATAGCTGAGACTCACGATTGTCACCACCTGACGTGCTGACAGGATTCGTCGGTCTTCCCTGATAAAAAGCATCCCACACCTCTGGATGTGTTCCTCCGTCCGCTATGTTGATGGGCAACCAGCAGTTTTCGTGCGTTACACATATTTTTTCTGCTTTAAGGCGTTCTACCCGTGCATACACCTTTCGTTGAGTCATGGTGGGGGTTACATACTGTGCGATGGATTCCTGCAGATTGTGTCTTCCCACTTCCTACGGTATGTTGTTCTTTGATTATGCAATCGCTAAGTGAAACGTCCATACATCTGACTTATTTGCACCCTGCCACTCAACTAAACGAGGGAATACTGCCGTGCGGCTGCGTAACCTCATCCAATGCGCACGCGTAATGTCACCCATCAGTGGCTCCCTGTTTTTTTTTATTGCATAAGTTAAAAATTGTCTTTATTTTCTGATTTACCCACGTAATAATAATAATAATAATAATAATAATTATTAGTGTCCGTGAATATCGCAATAGCAGTCATAAGTATGAATGAAGTTCATTATTCAAAGAAGTAAGAAGGTACAAATGAAAAAAATTCAAAATTTAAGCGCTTTTCCATTTCACTGAAGCATGAGAATGTTATCGCCCCCCTCTCTATTTTTTTTTCTTTCTTTTTCTCGCTGAAACCAAAGAATTTCGCTGATATAACTTTTTCATCCGTTTTTCCTCTCAATCAAAACGGAATAGTCTATTATTTATCTGAGGTAATAGCAAGAGGTAACTTACGCGGTAAGCAACGAACTACGGAACAAGCATAATAATAATAATAATAATAATAATAATAATAATAATAATAATAATGACTAGTAGTGTTCGTGAATATCGCAATAACAATCATAAGTATGAATGAAGTTCATTATTCAAAGAAGTAAGAGGGTACAAATGAAAAAAAAATCAAAATTTAAGCTCTTTTCCATTTCACTGAAGCAGACGTTAAGCGCATGAGAATGTTATCGCCCCTACAGCGGCTTCTTTGTTTTGAGGGTTGGACGGGCCCTACTAACATCAGTTATGTTTAGTTTACTTTGTGTTCATGTTTAGTTTGTTTTGGGGTTCATTCCCTCCCCTCTCATTTTTCATCATAGAATTTTATATATAATAATTTATTATCATTAAATTTTTATGGCATGGGGCGCGTTTTGTTGGTCCCCCTTGAGAGGATGCGGTATTATGCTGTATGCAGGATTGATTGGTGACGAACGAGTTTTTATGGTGAATGGGCAAATTGTAATGAGTGAATGGGTCGTGAATCGGATTAGCTCGGTATAAGATAGTTAAGTTTCGACCATCATCAACCCCCTCCCACTTTTCGGCCTCGTGCCATAATTGTGTATTTTTATACATAATAAATAACGAGAATGTTATCGCCCTTACCCTCTATATTTTCTTTCTTTCTTTTTCTTGCTGAAACCAAAGAATGTCGCTGACATAACTTTTTCATCGATTTTCATCAAAACGGAATAGCCTATTATTTATCTGCGGTAATAGCAAGAGGTAACTTACGCGGTAACCAACGAACTACGGAACAAGCAGAATAATAATAATAATAATAATAATAATAATAATATATTGTTATTAAAGACCACAAACAAAAAAGTGCCTCCTTGTTGATATGGCAGTCCCTGCAGACTGCAATGTATCTTTGAAGATATTCAAAAAGTTGTCAAAATACAAGGACCTTGAAATCGAAATCTCGAAAATGTGGCATATGGGAACATCAACAATCCCTGTTATAGTTGGAGCCCTAGGACTGATTGGAAAAGTTTGCAGTATACTAATTGAAGGGATCCCTGGAAGTCCATGCCTCAAGGAGATACAAAAAATTGTTCTGACAAGTACAGCCCACACTTTACGAATGGCTTTATCTATGTAATTTTTTTTGTCAGTGGTAAGTGTCATGATGCCATTTCTAACCTTAGGTCCCTGGGCGGGACCCGGAAAGAAATGTGTAAACGCCAGAAATCAAAGAAATTATTATTATTATTATTATTATTATTAAACAAAATGATTGACGTAATTCTTCCAATATTTTTAACAGTTAAGAGAAGAGCCCCATTTAAAAAAAAGATAAGGAAAAGAAAAAAACTCTATGGTTGACAACCTTAAACAATATTTCAACAGAATATCTGTCTTCTTCAAGTTATGTTTAAACAATTTTTTTCAAGTATAAAAATATATAAATCTACAAAAAATTCTATGTTAGAGAAACGTTGTTTAATAATAATAATAATGATAATAATAATGATAATAATAACAACAACAAAATTATGGATGTGGTATAATGGATACCGTCTCGTAATGAGAAATCGGAGGGCCGAGTTCGATTCTCAGTCGAGTTTGCTATATTCACTTACGCACAAATACTCTTGGGAAAGGTAAAAATCCATCTCTTCTCCCCCAAGCTATGGGTTGAATAGTAGGAGAGTCTCGCTTCTTTAGTCTTGGTTGGCAACCAGTCTAACTCAGAAAGAAATGGTAACCTACTGCAGAAGATCATATATCGAGTGATACATGATCGCCCAAGCGTGTATCACGTGTGGTTCTAAACTGACTGAAATAAATTAAAGACGTGGAACTTTTTTACATTTTTCTACGTGTATACAATATTTAAACAGAACTTGAAGAAGACAGATACAATGTCAAAATATTATTGAACATTATTGAATATTATATCTTTTCTTTTCTTTTTTAAATCTTCTCTAAGTTTTGTGTTATTACTATTATTATTATTATTATTATTATCAACAGTTATGAGAAGAGAGCGATTTAAGAAAAGATAAAGAAAAGAAAAAAACATAGTGTTTGACAATATTAAACAATATTTCGGCAGAATGTCTGTCTTCTTCAAATCATGTTGAAACAATTTTTTGTTAAAATATAAAAATATGTAAATCTATAAAAAATTATAAGTCATTGTACAAACGTTGTTTGTCTTGTAATGAAAAAAAAAAAACGGTTGCACTGGAAAAGAACGCGTCAATATATATATATATATATATATATATATACATTACGCAAAAATACTCAGTGAAAATGTCATGATGCCATTTATGACCTTATGTTACTTGTTGGGGCACAGAAGGAAATGTGTAAACAGCAGAAATCAAAGGAGATAATAGTAATAATATTAATAATGATAATAATAATAATAATAATAATGATATTAATAATAATAATGATAATAATAATGATATTAATAGTGATATAAATAATAATAATATTAAGAAAAATAATGATATTATTATTATTATTATTAATATTATTATTAATAATAATAATAATATGGGAACATCAACAATCCCAAGATTCCAGTAGACTCATTGAAGTGATTCCTGGAAGCCTGTGCCATAAAGAAATACGAAAAATTTTTTACGCGTACAGACACACCTTACGAAGGGCTTTATCTATGTAAAATAGGTGTGGTCAGTCCTCACCAGCTAGATTTGTCTCCAGCAACAGTTTCCCAATCTTCAATATTAACCTCAAGGGTCTTTAGGTTACATTTAACTCAATCCTTGAAACATTTTTTGGGGATTATGAGCAGGTCGATTACCTTGTATCAACTCAACATAATAACATATTTCTGGCAATCTGCCATCCTCCATCCGTATCAGATCACCTGCCCAGCGTATTTGATGACGAAGAAGCAGTTTCTCTATGGTGGCAATGTTTGCGCGCTGAACGACTTTTGTTATTGGTGTATAAGACTACCAATTGATATGCAAGATTTGTCTCAGGCACTGCTTATGAAAACTAAGACCTTAATGTTCCTTTGGTAGGTGGCCCACGCTTCAGAGGAACATACAAGCGTGGTTAGGGCAACTATTTTGTAGATGCCGATCTCTGTGCTTAAGGAGATGTTAAGCTCAGACCATACTCTCTTGTCAAGTTTTCTCAATTCCTGACTTTCGCAGTATTTCTTTTCTGCAACCAGTGTGACATCCCTATAGATTACCCTGATTAAGTATACAGAAGTGCCTACTATCTCCAGCCTGGATCCGTTAACCGAAATGTTAGGCCCGATTTTTTTCTATTTGTATGCAAGCGAACTGATTCCAGTATAGATACTGTATTATCCTAATATGTCGCCAAATAAATCAATCTCACCTCACGTATCTCGCAATTTAAACAGTAAATCTCATATATAAAATTTAATGTTATTAAAATCAAGATTTTGACAATTACCGTCGACCAGTCGACGCCCAGGCTAGTGGTCTACTCCTGACGTTGATTTTACGTCTCGTATGGTTCTAAGAATTTTTTATTCAGTTATTTTACCACTAAGCAACGCAATAACGGTTCTAGGATGGCAGAGGTTACTGATTGTTAAAGAGTATGAGAAAAAAAAACACTATAAATTAAAAAGAACAATAAAAGAAACGGAATTAAGAAGACAGAGGATAACGATTGACATTGCATTTAAATTATTGAAGATCAAGGTTGACTGGGAAGAAGGAAGCCGGAAGAGAGTTCCACAAGAGAGAATACCTGACTTGCTCGTTTAATGCAGTAATTCACTTTTGCGTCCAATGAGTCATCCCTAGACGGTGTACTGCCTAACTATACGAACATGTCAATTATCTCCATGCTGGATCCGTTAAACGAAATGTTAGGGCCTCTGTCCAGGTGGAGGCATGTACATGACTTTTTGTCTTTTCCAGACAGATTTTTAACCCCAAAACAGTTCAAGCCACCGAGAAATGGTTTATTATCAGCTTCATGTCATCATCACCGGGGGCAACAAGATCAGCTATCATCAGCATGTAATAGTTCACGAAGAACAAATTAGAAAAAATTTAAATCGACCGTCGAATGATCTCAAATCAAAAACCTACCCATTTGCTCTGAAAAGAAGTTAAGCACTAACCTCATATCTAGCAGTTTAAACAGACAATCTTATATGTAAAATTAAATTTTATTAAAATCCAGATTTTGATAATTACCGTCGATCATTCGTCGCTCAGCGTAGCTGTCTACTCCTAAAGTTGATTTTACCTCTCGTATGGATCTAAGAATTTTCTTATTCAGTTATTTCACCACTAAGCAACGCAATAAGGCCACTAGAACATGAGAGGTTACTGAATGTTAGAGAGTATATTGTGCTAAGATGTTATGATCATACTATACTTTCTTTTCGAGTTTTCTGAATGCCCGACTTGATCGTTCAATGTGGTAATTCACTTCCGCATCCAGTGAACCACGCCTAGAGATTGACATGACTAAGTATACAAATGTATCAACTATTCCAGTCTGGATCCGTTAAAGAAAATGTTGGGCTTGATATAAGGCATCCCAGATGAGGGCGTGTAGAGAGAGGGGTCAGGTGCAAACATTTGTGAACGCCACCCTACCAGTAAGAACTGCAGGTTACTTGTGCAAGTTTTGCGACAAGCTTTGTTGCGGGACTCGAATGTCACATGATTGTACACAGCAACAATGGTAACACATGCAATCTTGCCACGTGTCTAAGAGAGGTTGTAAAAGTGGGCCTGGCATTAAGAATGACTTACGGTCCCAGAGAAGAACGCGATAGCTCACTTATAAATGATGGAAATAATAAAATTATGAATGAAAAACACAAAAAGTGAATTATAGGAATATATAAGCATATTGTACACACACACACACACACACACACACATATATATATATATATATATATGGTCGTACTCTATATTTAGGAATATATAAGCATATTGTATATATATATATATATATATATATATATATATGTCTGTGAATAAAAAACTAGGTATCCAAATATAAGCTTTGATTTGAGTATTTTCCGCACGAAAGCTTTTTTTCCCGGTTAATAATGTGTCTACATGCAACATCAGAGAGAACGGAGAAACAAAGAACCAAGTTAAACTCGCTACTAAATTACCTATCGACCATCACGCCTATATACTTTATTTGCCAATCTATCGAGCTCAGAACTATGCATAATACCCGTATGTATTATTATCAATTCCACTCGTCTTTTGTTATATATATATATATATATATATATATATATATATATATATATATATATATATATATATATATGAAGACATCATCTATCTATCTATTTATCTTCACACACACATATATATATGTGTAAAGATATCTATCTATATATCTTCATATATATATATATATATATATGTGTGTGTGTGTGTGTGTGTGTGAAAAATCTATAGAAAATAGGAAAGAACTCGTTAGGTAAATAATCCAAAGTTTAGTATTTTTGTTATTATTTTTAAAAAATAGTGCTCGATACAAAAGTAGAGCATAAATATAATTATAATTATTTATTTAAAAATATGATTACAATACGCTAAAAGTTCTCATGTTTCAAAACCGGAGCCGAAAACTTCAATATAATTATTTGAATTAAATTGAATTAAAGTACTAAGCTCTGTTCCATCTTCAAGAGAATTCCAAAAAAATTTCGCTTGAAGATGGAACAGAGCTTAGTACTTTAATTCAATTTAATTCAAATAATTATATTGAAGTTTACGGCTCTTGTTTTGAAACATGAGAACTCTTATGTAGCGTGTTGAAATCATATTTTTAAATAAATATATATATATATATATATATATATATATATATATATATATGTGTGTGTGTGTGTGTGTGTGTGTGTGTAGGGTGTAACAGTAAAATTGTTCAATTGTTAGATGAAGCTATGAGCCGTTGTATCTTGGAAATGATTAAATATATCTTACTGGAATTTTCCGAGTTTTTATAACACTGTCAGACTCTACTTTGTGCAATAAGAATGTATGATTAGTCTCCAAGCTCAACAGAAGAATCGTCTTGAAATCGGTTATAAACGAAAATGACATGTATATTATTAAATAATCATAGCTAAGGATTGGAAGGTCATGAAGGATTGAAATAAATTTCATATATATATATATAATTCCAGGATCATTTTCCCATTTATTCAAGATGATCTTCTCCCTCTCTAAACTTCTAATTATCTTTCCTGGTGTAACAAAGTGCCTCACAGGTTTCACGTATGATTTCATTTTCAAATCTTTTTCCCCTGCTCTTTGGACTGTCATAGTTGAAATTCCTCTCTAACGTGCCAAACGTCTTATGGACTGAGTTGAATCCAAAATAATAATTATCAATTATAATTGATCTCTTTAGTTCTAAGTTGATGATCCCTTTTCATGTTGTGACCTCCTGATCCAGTTTTTCTCTTTACAGTTCCCTCTTTTTTAAACTTATTCACCATCCTCTTGATTGTTCTTGAAGAGACTTTGAAAATGGAATCCAGTGTATGAATGTCGGTACCATTACTAAAGGCCTGAATGATCTTTTTCCTGTCACTGTTGCTCACTTGGGAAGACATAGTGGGGCTGATACAAAACGATTTTAATCTGTTCTCTTTCTAGCTGAATAATTCAAATTGTTTTTCAGTGATTCTTACGACAAATGGTAACAAGATGGCTAATCGTCTAATCTGAATACGTGAAAAAAGAAAGTCAATTGGTTTAGCGTTTTTTTTTTTTTTAGATATAAACCTTTTGTGGGATAGACAGTTATACTGCAACACGATTTGGACAATTTTGCTGTTAGAGCCGGTATGGGAATGTTTTGTTAAGCCAAACTGACAAGGCACTTTTAAAAATGTTTTTTTTAACATATTTTTGTAGTATGCGAACAAGTGTTTTCATTTTGGGGCTTCAGGAGTAGCAAAATTGTTCAAATGTTGATCAAGCACTTCAGTTAATCTATTTACTATTTTCAAGGTTTTACCTTTATTACTATAATAAAGTCTAAGTGCTGTTGTAGACCAGGTGTCGGCAACCTACGGCACGCGTGCCACACGTGGCACGCCAGGCAATGGCACGTATCCGCAAATGACATCACAAAGTCCGAACCAATAACTACAAAAACGCAAAGAAGACATTTAACTGTTTCAATTTTAATATATACTAAAGTATATATACTATATATTACTATACAAAATATATTGTAAAACAGATATATTGACCTTGATTTGTATAAAAATACGTTAGCTGAACGTACACTGAACGATTTTAAAACCCTAAGTCGGCAAAATGTTGCCGACCCATGCTGAAGAGTATTTTGGTGTTATCCACTAATATTTATCTAATGTTGATCGTTGTATTATGGTCGTTCATTATGTGATGGTCGATGTGTGTACGGATTGTACTAAATTTCGACAGATGACAGGTTAATCTGCGAGAGTGGGTGGTACATATGTGCCCAATGTAAGTATTTAATGCTTTTGGATTATTAACGTTGGAGATGCAATATACCAGGTGTGGGGCATTGGAATTCATAAACAATTATTTTCACATTTTAATTTTACACGTCAACATGCGAGAATAATGTTGGTGTGATGGATAGCAGTTCGGAATGAGGAAAAAATACGTATGCTGTTGGCACACTGAACGATTTTAAAACCCTGTCGGTACATAGTTAGCAAAAAGGTTCCCGATCTCTGTTATAGACAATTTAAAAATTGCTGAAAAGTAGATATATGATTAATTTTCAAATATAGCCAGTATATTATAGTTGTGTTCATCAATGATGTTATTAAGTGCTGTTTTTTTAAAGATTTTTTTTAATAAGTACCGCCATTATTTCTACATGCTTTTTAATAGACGAAGATGCATATCACATTGTGTTCACAACAAGTAGGTTATTGCCTCTGTTCTGTTGCTGTTGCTATAGACAGGAATATACAAAATAGTCCACACGAAATGCCCATAAATGTACATCGGCGAAACACGCGGAAACCTAAAAAAAATGCAATCCTTCAGATCTACAAATCAACAATTCACCCTTGCATGGAGTATTGCTGCCATATATGGTCTGGAGCCCCTTCTGTTTGCTTCGGGGTTCTCGATAAGATCCAGAGGCGGATATGCAATATAATTGGCCATGTTCTGGCATCTCGTCTACAGTCACTCTCTCACAGATGCGCTGTCGCCTCTCTCTGTCTTTTTTACAAATACTTCCATGGTAATTGCTCCGATGAGCTGCATTCGCTGGTTCCCAGACTCCAGGAATTCAAGCGGCCTACGAGGCTGGCATCCCGCTCTCGCACTTTCACTGTCGAAACTACTAAATGTAGCCGTCTCTTCTACTCCAATAGCTTCATGTCTCGCACCTCTCGCCTGTGGAAATCCCTTCCCTATTCCTGTTTTCCTGAGAGCTATACTCTCCAACTATTCAAATGTAATGTCGATTGACATCTCCAGTTGCCTTGATCTATCCACTATGCTTCTTCTCATCCTTTCCTCTATAACTCCTATCTGATCTTGCTCCAATCCCTTGCGTCCTAGTGGATTCCCCACTTGCTTGAAGTGAAACGCTTAAAAAAAAACAAACAAAACAAAACAAAAAAACAACAACTCAGATCTATTCTAAATAACAAATAGCTGTACAAATTTCCACCGGGTGTGTGAAGAGACATCCGTCTGGCGATGTCCTGATTAGAGCTGACACTCTTCTGATTGGCCAATTAGGGGTTATTCTCAACGATTGTTGCTTTTAATTGGTCCAGTTGGTGAAAGAAACTTGTCCGAATTCTTTTTTATTTTTTCGACAGCGGCTCGTAAAGCGCAATATTCTTCCATTCGCACCAGCTTCCTCTCATCATATTCTGCATATGAAAACTGTAATTTTTGTTACAATAACGTTCACCCTGTACAAGAGCCTCTCGAGGTAGAATTTTACAGAGTAAGAGGCACAGTTTATTGGATTATGTGGGGACGATAACAGTTGACCCTACATTAAGATGGTAGTGATCGATGATGAGTCCTCTTCACAGTCTGTTCCACAAAGCAACATGGGAAGAAACTTCTCGAATGGAACTTACATTTAACTAATGGAATACAAAAAGAAAAATGATCGTACTCTAAAATGCGTGTGGCCTGGCGGGTCTTAACTGAAATGGTAGAACTAAAGTATGGCTTACGACGTTTTGTATTCGTGAAATAGGTTGGAAGGTGAGAAAATAATTAATCAAACCGCAAGGCTGTAGAGACGCTTTTGGACATTATTAAGCCTAGAAAACGGAGACGAAGACTAGACAACTCCTGCCCAGATATGGTAGCAGTACTTGGCCTGATCTAGGTCTTGTAAAGGCAGAGTGTAGCAGTTGGAGTCAGGTACTGGGGTACTATAGAGAAATGATCATTTTTCTAACATCTTTAGCGATGAATCATATATACGAGTTTCCAGTTGAGGTCTGGGTAGACCTTAAGTCCCAATAGGCGCCCACGGTCTACTGCTGATGTGCTTACAGCCATAACTGAATGTTTTTCCCAAGCTCTTGATATTAACGGCCAAGCTCAATTGCTCTCGATATATCGAAGGCATTTAACAGGGTTTGGCATGCTGGGCTTCTACGTAAGCTTCAAGGATACAGTATTATTTCATGTCAAATTCAATGGGAGCAACAATCATCAGCATGTAATAGTTCACGAAGAAAAAGTTAGGAAACCTTAAATCGACGGTCGAATTGTCTCAAATCAAAAACCTTCCCATTTGGTCTGAAAGGAAGATAAGTAACAACATCATATCTAGCATTTTAAACAGTAAATCTTACATGTAAAATTAAATTTTATTAAAATCCAGATTTTGACAGTTACCGTCGACCAGTCGGAGACTAGCCTAGAAGTCTACTCCTAATGTTGATTTTACATCTCGTATGGATCTAAGAATTATTTATTCCGTTATTTCACCAGTAAGCGACGCAATAACGTTTCTAGGATGGGAGAGGTTACTGATTGTTAAAGAGTATGAGAAAAAAACACTATAAATTAATGAGAACAATAAAAGAACTGGAATTAAGAAGACAGAGGATAACGATTGACATTGCATTTAAATTATTGAAGATCAAAGTTGACTGGGAAGAAGAAAGCCGGAAGAGAATTCCACAAGATAGAATGCCTGACTTGCTCGTTTAATGCAGTAATTCACTTCAAATAAGCCATCCCTAGACGGTGTACCGCCTAACTATGCGAACGTGTCCACTACCTCCATGCTGGATCCATTAACCGAAATGTTAGGGCCTATGACAGGCAGCTCAGGTGGAGGAATATACATGACTTTTTGTCTTTTCCAGACAGATTTTTAACCCCAAAACAGTACAAGCCACCGAGAAATGGTTTATTATCAGCTTCATGTCATCATCACCGGGGGCAACAAGATCAGCTATCATCAGCATGTAATAGTTCACGAAGAACAAATTAAAAAAAACTTAAATCGACCGTCGAATGATCTCAAATCAAAAACCTACCCATTTGCTCTGAAAGGAAGTTAAGCACTAACATAATATCTAGCAGTTTAAACAGTCAATCTTATATGTAAAATTAAATTTTATTAAAATCCAGATTTTGACAATTACCGTCGACCAGTCGAAGACTAGACTAGCAGTCTACTCCTAACGTTGATTTTAGCTCTCGTATGGATCTAAGAATTTTCTTATTCAGTTATTTCACCACTAAGCAACGCAATAAGGCCACTAGGACGTGAGAAGTTACTGAATGTTAGAGAGTATGTTATGCTAAGACGTTATGATCATACTATACTTTCTTTTCGAGTTTTCTGAATGTCCGACTTGATCGTTCACTGTGGTAATTCACTTCCGTATCCAGTGAACCACGCCTAGAGATTGTCATGATTAAGTATACAAATGTATCAACTATTCCAGTCTGGATCCGTTAAAGAAAATGTTGGGCTTGATGTAAAGCATCCCAGATGGAGGCGTGTAGAAAGAGAGGTCAGGTGCAAACTCTTGTGAACGCAACCCTACCAGAAAAACCTATTTACTGAATTTTTTTCTATTTGTATGCAGGCAAACTGATCCCAGTATAGATACTGTATTATCCTAATACGTCGCCAAATAAATCAATCTCACCTCGCGTATCTAGCAATTTAAACAGTAAATCTCATATGTTAAATTTAATGTTATTAAAATCCAGATTTTGAGAATTACCGTCGACCAGTCGGCTCCCGGCCTAGTGGTCTACTCCTGACGTTGATTTTACATCTCGTATGGATCTAAGAATTGGACGGTTATTTGATTTAATCCAATCATTCCTGTTTAACCGTGAAATGAAGGTTGTCCTGAACGGGTTCTTTTCCAGTTCCTTCCATACGAACGCAGTTGTTCCTCAAGGCTCTGTTCTTGGTCCTAAACTGTTTCTGATGTTCATCAATGATCTTCCTGACATCATCAGTTCTCAAGTCGGCATCTACGCAGACGACACTATCATTTACTCCTCTCTCCATATTAAATCCGGCATTACTGACAAAGTTAACCTGGCCGTTGGACTCGAAAACTGCCTCCAATCTGTGGTTGACAGGGCAGGAAATGGCTTGTGAATTTTAATGCATCCAAAACGAAACTGCTGTTATTTAATCACCGCAGAGAAACGTCCCTGCCTCCTAACAGCATGGTTGATGCTCAACTTCACGAGAGCGTCTCACTGTGCCTTCTTAGCTTCACGTTTTCCACGGACCTGAAGTGGAACAACTACGTTGAATCAATAGCTGCATCTACCACAAGGAAAGTTGGTTCTCTGTAACGCGATAGAAGGTTTTTTACTCGTCTGAGTCCATCCTTCACAACTACAAATCTACCATTCCTCCATGAATGGAATACTGTTGCCATATATGGTCTGGTACCCCCGCTGTTCATCTCGAGGTCCTCGACAAAATCCAAACAGAAAAAAGACGGATATGCTGAAACGGAGATAAGATGTCGATTGACATTACATTTACATTTTTGAAGATTTTAGTTATCAGTGACGCAAGTATCAGGAAGGTAATTCCACTGTCAGGAGGTGTGAGAGAAGAAGCTGTTGGAGTAGAAGAGGCGGTTACATTTAACTGTTTCAACTGTAAAAAGAGTGGGACCGAGATGCTAACTTAGTAGCACATTTAAATTCATGTGGTCGGGGAACCAGTGAAAATAGCTCGTCAGAGCAGATGCCATGAAAATATTTGTAGAAAAGACAGAGGGAAGCCACATATTCAGTCGGTCTCGACTCTAGTCATTTTCTCACCGACAGAATATGTGGCTTCCCTCTGTCTTTTTTACAAGTATTTTCATGGTATCTGCTCTGTAGAAAATAGCTTGTCACGTGGAAAATAATTCTTCACCCACAAAGATGCAGAGAAACCTTAAGACTGTATCAAAACTGCAAAGTGAAGACTGGGTAGCTCCTGCCCATATTTAACAGCTGTACTCCATTTTCAACCTGATCTGGCTCTTGTAAAGGTAGAAGATAACAGGAGAAGTCAGTTACTTACTGGAGCAATATAGGGAACTGACTATTTTTTCAAGCATCTTTAGCAATGTATGATATGTACAATTTCCACTTCCAAGTCTGGGTTGAGCATAAATCCAATAGGCACTCAAGACACAGAGCCTCCATGAAAGAACACCCGTTCGTCCCGATAGGCGAAAATTCAGTCTCCACTTGGTGATGATGAAACGTTATTTGTTTGGTTTTTCCAAGCATTGAATGTGACCAGCCAGTATTTCTCTCACTGAGCTGTTAGAGCTAGGTCAGAGGAGAGATCAGTTTCCAGGCTCTAGTCATCTAGATTTTTGGAGGTGCAGCCATATACAGTGCTTTGCATGAAGGTCATAAAGGTATATATAGTTTAGGTTTGTATGAGACTCTAAAAGGTAAACAGATGTCTGAAAGGAAGTGATAGGTTTGGTTTGCTTGATAGTCTAAAACACAGAAATGGATTTGGATTCCCTGAGAGTCACAATGGTAGACACAGATTAAGTCTGCATCAGAATTAGAAATGTAGGGAAAGGATTTGATTTGCAAGAGAGTCAAAAAGACATTGATTTTTTTTTTTTGCATGAAAGTCAGAAAGGTAGACGTAGCTTTGGTTTGTATGAGAGTAAAAAAAAAGGTAGCCATGCCTACAGTAAATAGATTGCCCCTTTTTGTATAGTCAGCAGATTCTTAACCCTAACTGACAGGGCGTATAAGGGAATAAGTTAAATGAAAATAAGCAATAGTACCAAAAAATTAGACAGCTATATATTGAATTGTTTTGCCCACTTACAGTTATAGAAGTTGTGCTTAAGTCGTAATAGGTATCCATGAGAATCTAAATGGTAAACAGATGTCTGAAAGGAAGTGATAGGTTTGGTTTGCTTGATAGTCTAAAACACAGAAATGGATTTGGATGCCCTAACTAATGGAATATAAAAGGAGTGAGGATGGTTTGTTACAATTTCGGTCGAATGACAGGTCTTAGCTATACAGGTAAGAAATGGTAGAACTAAGGAATGTAGTTTGTCTGAACACTTTCTATGGTAATAGCAAAAGAATAACTTTGTCTGTGGAAATTAGGTTTTAAGGTAGAAAATAATTCATCACCCACAAGGATGCCGAGACGTTTTTGGAAGATATCGAGACACGAAAATGGAAACTGGACAGCTACTCCAATTTCAGCCAAATCTGGCTTTTGTAATGGAAGAGGATAGAAGGAGCCAAGTACTTATTGGAGCACTAGTGGAAACCGATCATTTTTTCCAGCATCTTTTGCAATTAATCGATTATAAGGCTTGTCTCGCTAGAAGAATTACGCCTGAGTAGTGAGTTCGATCCTCACTGGCTGCCACATACTTTTGGCCTTGTGCCACATCTAAGCTACGCTTGGAAAAACACTAATCGATTATACGAGTTCCACTTGGGTTCCGGGTTGTGCTTAAGTCGTTATAGACGCGTAAATCACGTTCATCACGACAGCTGAAAATTCAATGTCCGCTTAGTTTGTCTTTCGGGGTATTGAATGGGACCAGCCAGGTTTTTTCCCCCCACTAATCTCTTACAGCTAGGTCAGAGAAGAGATCAGCTCCCAGTCTTTAGACATCTAGAATTTTGGAAGTGCATCTGTATACCTTTGTATCATCAGCGTAGATAATCGCAAAAGATCTGAGTATAATTTTGGGCAGATCATTTATGTAAAGTAGAAACAGGGATGGATCGACCCTTGAGGCCTTCGTTAGCAATTACGTTTAGCGTTATGAATTACTTGATAAACGAGAAGACTTTGCCAGTGGTTCCATTGCTAGAGAGCTTGGGCAGAAACTCTCTATGTCACACCTTGTCAAAGGCCTTTGTAATATCCAGTGTGATCGTTCTTGATATATATTTGTTGTCTTGTGCTTTGATTCTGCATGTAATCAAAGATAAAATATCATAGCCGATCGAAATCCGTACTGCTTGTCGCTCATTTGGCTGTTCATATTGAGGTGATCAGCAACTTTATTATTGATTGTAGCTTTAAAAAGTTTGCTAATGACACTAAGGATACTGATGGGTTTATACTAACAAGAGGATTGCTTATTTTGTGTTCTTTTCATCGCCTTTAATCATTCTTTTTAAAAGTGGGCCGTTTTTGTGCTTTCATTCAGAGAGTTGCAACTGGGGATGTGGTTCATTGTGTTCTGTTAAATCGTGAGGTACCCAAATATCGTAGCGATTTGCGAGTACTAAGAGGTATTTCGCCATGTCCTATGTCGTGTAATATTTCAGCCATGTTCCGTGTCGTGTAATCTGGATTGCTTTCAGCCAACGTTTCAACTGCGGGACTGCCGGAATATTCTTTATCTTTGAGATTTAAATTTCCACTTCTGAACCAAGCGAAACATTTTTGAACGGTATTATCAACTCTGGCACCATCCCCATAAATGGTATATTTCTTTTTATTTTCATTATATGTAGAGCGTATTTTGCTTTGCGGAAAATAAAAGAGAATCAAGCGATGAAACTTCATGCTATTTTTGTTTCATATTCAATTTATCGCAAGCAGATATAAAATGTACTTACCGCACAAATTGAATACAAAGACGCGTTAAAATCTTACATTTCAGAAAACGTATAGATTCCGTAAATCTCAAACATATTTGGAACGAGAACAGGTTTTCAAATATCTCTGGTTAATATATACTTTTATTTCTATTTTTCTTTTCATAGCCATTTTTCTTTTCATAGCCATTTTTCTTTAATTTTCTCTTTTTTTCTTTCTTTCCTTTTCATTGTTTCTTTCTCACTATTTTCATGATATTTTTTTTTTCTTTCGTGACCATTTTCTTTCTTTTCATGAACATTTTTTACGTTTATTTTGTCTTTCTTTTGTTTTTCTCTCTCTTCATTATCATTTTTCGTTTCCCCATTTCTTTCTTTCTTCCTTTCTTTGCATGGTCATTTTTCTTTCTTTCTTTCTTTCTTTCTTTGTATGGCCATTTGTCTTTCTTTCTTTCTTTCTTTCTTTCTTTCTTTCTTTGCATGGCCATTTTTCTTTCTTTCTTTCTAAATCATTTCACGACCGTTTTCTTTTCTTTTTTGACGCCATTTTTTATTTCACTTCATGACAATTTTCTCTCATTATGTCTTTCTGTCTTTCTTTTGTCATCCTCTATTTTCATGATTTTTTCTGTTCTTTGTTTGTTTCTTTCTTTGGATAACAATTTTTCTTTCTTTTTTTCATTCATTCAGTCTTTATTTTATTCATTCTATCTTTTCATGACACAATTTCTTTCTTTCTTTCTTTCTTTCTTTTCATTGTCGTATTCTTTCTTTCATTATTTCTTTCATTATGATTTTTCTTTTTTTTCTTCATGACAATTTTCTTTCTTTCATTCTCTCTTTTCATGACCCTTTTTATTTCTCGGTTTCTTTGTTTATTTTCATGGTCATTATCTTTCTTTCTTTCTTTTCATTACGATTTTCCATTCTTTCTCTTCATGACCATTTCATTTCTTTCAATTTGTCTTCCTTTCTTCTGTTCATTCTCTCTTTCATGACCTTTTTTGTTTTCTATTTTCTTTCTTTCTTTCTTTCTTTTCATGACAATTCTTTTATTCATTTTCTCTTTTCAAAATCTTTTTCTTTCTTTTTTCTTTCTTTCTTTCTTCCTCGTCATGACCATCTTTCTTTCTTTTATTCATTTTCTCTTTTCATGATCCATTTTTCTTTCTTTCTTTCTTTTCATGACCATTTTTCTTTCTTTCATTTACACATTTACTCTTTTCATAATCCGTCTTTTTTCTTTCTTTCTTTCTTTCTTTCTTTCTTTCTTTCTTTCTTTCTTTCTTTCTTTCTTCATTCCATCCTTCGACTTTCTTTCTTTCTTTCCGTGATTATTTCTCTCACATTTTCTAGAAAATTTAGAATAGGTCCTCTACTTTCGTTGTGCTATACAAATAAAGGGACACTATTATTACGAAATCGTTCTTGGGAGGAACAAAGGAGTTCTTTTCAGTTGAAAATGTCCAATTTTCAGTAGACTTCTATCCAAATTGGTTGCCTTTGTAATTTTTATCATGGCTTTTGGGATGGAAACTTCATTCCTTTGTTACATACACCACTAAACTTTTCGTTTTATGTTGCATTACTCCGTACCAAACTGCTTTAGTCAGTAGTTTGTAATGTCTGTTCTCTTGTCGCCTGATCTCTTGAATGTTTTAGGCGGAATCTTTCATCGTATTTCACACACACACACACACACACACACACACACATATATATATATATATATGCGTGTGTGTATGTATGTATGTATATAAAGTATATATATATATATATATATATATATATATATATGTATATATATATATATATATATATATATATATATATATATATATATATATATATATATATATATATATATATATAATCGACTCTTCCGTCGCGTTCGACGTATGAGGGCCAGGTGCATGAGATTTGTTTATAGTGGTGAAGGCCTTGTGCAGGACCAGCCACACTTTTTGGAGGAACGAATACAGAAACCTGGTGCAACGAATACATGCGACAAGGTTCCCAAACGACCCTCCGCAGGTTTTGAATTCAGAGTTGTCCTTCTCCTAGACCGGTTGCCATCCAAGGCTATAAAACCCAGTCTGTCCTGCTATTTTACCCATAGCTGGAGGGAGATGAAGAGGATATACCTTTCCCAATATATATATATATATATATATATATATATATATATATATATATATATATATATATATTGATTCATTTCTTTAGTTCCTTGCCAACAGCAAGCAGAAATATTTCGCCTCCCGATGATGGCCATTTCGGTCGAAACTAGTCGAGGAATCTAAATGGAATAATAATAATAATAAAAACGAAAGAATATTAATCTACAACCCAGTGTGTCTAATGATTTTAATTTTTTAATTTTTTAATTTTAATTTTCTTATTGTTCAATATATATATATATATATATATATATATATATATATATATATATATATATATATATATATATATAAGGCTCAAACACTATTAGTCCATGGTTATAATTTATTACATTGAATCGTAATCACGATCCAATTCATCAGACCTACAAATTGAAAAAGAAATCTGAAAATATAACTCCGGGTATAAAAAGCAAAATTTTAGTGAGAGTGTATATGATGGAGTGGGAAACAAGTGTGAGAGGGAGATGTATGAAAACTCTAGAGAAATGTCTTATAAATTGTGCCTAGCAGTATTATTGTGTTTTATGCACTTTTATCTAATATTTGTTTTATCTATTACTAGCAGGAGAGCCCGGCGTTGCCCGGGGATGTAAGAGTAAGAGACAGATCAAGTATCGACCATCATAAAGACTGAAAAATACAATTGACAAATATTATTGTTTAAGGTGACGTACATGCATGTCTTAATTAGTTTTTTTTTTTTTGCCTGGACCTGGGAACACCAGCAATTAAGAGGTGGTTATACGCTCCTCAAAACCTCCTTATCAGAGGCCTTGCTGTTGGACGTAGCTTATTTCTTAACCTGGACGCAGATGTAGTTTATCGTCATACCCGGGAGGTGCAGTCAGCGTATTTGACAGCCCCAGCCGACAGGGCGTCTGCTGCCACAGGGTTCGAATCCCCGGGACCGAACACCTTTTCCTATCTAAAATAATGAGAGAACAGATATTACACTTTCAATCGATCCCGATGGCCAGAGCGTCGTAAATGTATCTTTTGCTATTCAAATACGCGTTCGCCCGTCAATGTCAGCGTTTAAAACATTTGGCATATATTTAAACTTTTCTATTTGTTCAGTATTCTTTTCTTTGTTTCTTTGGGCACCTGGACGTGGTGTATTGGTTAACAAACTTGTCTCACTAGAACAGTTACGACTGAGTTCTGACTTCGGTTCTCATTGAGTGCTCCACACTTTCGACCTTGTGCCACATCTAAGCTACGCTTAGAAAATCATATATTTACCTGGTATAGGTGGTATCACCGGCTATCACTAGCTTAGACGAGCTCTGATCAGCTTAGGCACGCGGCCAGATTGGAAACACTCGGGCCCCCACGTTAAAAACCGACCTTGTGTCACAACCTGACTCAGTGGTGGTGGTGTGGGGGGGGGGGCAAGTAAATATCTACTTACCTTGCACATGCCGGGTAGTTTTTTGTATCATCTCTCATTTGCGTCTGTGTTTTATGGCAGAGTGCGGCTCAGTTCCGGCTCCCTCAGAGGACAGAGGCGCAACTGAGGAAAATCACACTGTGATGTGTCCGACCCTGGAGAACAGGGGCCCAAGACTGCACTTTCTCATTGCACTTGAGAGAAGGATCGATGCTCGCACCGACGCCAGCGGAAACGACAGTTGCGGGGGCTTGAGAAACTTTTGTTCTTGGACCGAGTATACCTGCTCCGGTTCCCCACGTTAAATCGACTGACTCCGTTGGATGGAAGTGGGGTCAAGTAAATCACCTTACCTAGCACATGGAAAGTTTAAAAATATTAAGCCAATGCTCCAGGCCTACCCCCAGGCAGTAGCTCTCATTATCGAGGTGGCTGGGTATATTGCCCTGAGCCTAAAGCCTCACCAAAAGGGGGAATGTCGACGGGGTTTGAGCATTTTTTTAACCGTAAACCTCCATCATGTGTCACATTTGGTAGCGATTGCGGCCGCGCTGAAAAGAAGTTTTCCTGTTTCTTAATACCTTGCTTAGCATTTAGAAGGCTCCTTTCCCTATTCCAACGCGGCTTCGGATTTCGATATCGCATTTTCCCAGATATTTAAACTTCTGGACTTGTTTAACTTTGACATCTCCAGTTCGTAGTCCCTGGAATTTTTCTCTTGCTGACAACGATACAATTGTTATAAATAATCAAGAGTGGTCTCCCCTTGTTTTGTTACTCTCTTCTTTGAGAGAGCTATTTCTGTTTACTGGTACTATGTATGTATGTATGTATGTATAGCTGAACACGCATATTCGAAGATACCCGTCTACTGGGGCGGCTAGCGAATCCCTATTGCAGGTGCTTGCTCAGACATATTTGTGTTTATTCAACGCCTACAGAGCCCACCTGTGGTTTATACTACACATATGCCGAGCAGACCTTAGTTACAATTTCTAAGAAAAAGAGTGTTATCAAAAATTTGAACAAAGTCAGCACGCTCAAACCCTCGGCCACGATGACTTGTGACTTCGTGCTAGCAGAGCTATCTACCGAATTTCACTTATAAAGCTCGGGTCAACCCGTTGTATGGTTTTCAGACACTTTCCAAAGGTGCTGCGCGCTGGGATCGACCCCTCTAGTCCGATAAACATCAGGAAGTCTCCTGACTGACAAATCGACTCTGATGAGATTCGAACCCGAGTCTTATGGTCAGAATGCGAACTTTCTAACCACGCGGCCACTATAAAGGACACTATACGCGCATCTTGTATTCTTATAACAATCTGTCTTCTTAAAATTAACAGTTAGTCTTTTCTTCTCACTTTCTTTCTAGGTGATAACAGAAAAAAAATAGAATGATGAGTCGAAATAAGAGAGAAGAAATAGTAATAATTATATCTGACCTCTTTTGTCCTGTGACTTTGGCTTGCAAGAGAGTCTTTGCGACGAGTGATCTCTGCTTTTCCTATTCGTCTGTATCAATATTGCCTCTTAATACCATAGGAACAAACGAAGTATAAACGATAACGCCAACTCTATTGTTGAAATACGTTAACAGCTTTGAGCGCCAGTTTTAGGTAAATATAATTATTTGCCTCTACCGTTATAATAATGTCTAAATACAAAAGGCACGGGTGAATAGTATTAATAATGAAACGTTAGATATAATAATAAGTAATATCGTAGAATTAAAGATAGTCTTTAGATGTGTACATGAATTAAGCTTTGAAGTGCAGAACTGTAAAAAAGAAAATGCTTTAGTAATGGGCGTATTTTGGAACACCATCTACAGAATCAAAATAGTAATTTTGGGAAAATTCAAATTGAGACCAAGATTGTAGGCTTCCATAAAGATCTATGAAGATTCTCCGAAATGGTCTCGAGCAGTGAGACGTTATGTTGGCACTATGAAACAGGAACAGAATTTCCATTGAGTGCCTCATAGCGTTGTATAGCTCCTTCACTTCTGGGGGAAGGTATTTTGGTTGACGGTGTCGACTCCACAACGAAGCTGCATTCTTCTCTCTCGGTCGACTTCTTCCGGTCGGGTGATCGCCAGTTCTTTTCTTCTCTTTCTTTCTTCTCTCGACCAGATTCGGAGATAAAATGAGGACTTCAACAAAAGGGATTTTAAACTTATCTATTGATTAAAAACATCGACGTGTACATTTTTTTAACTAGCCAGTGGGGTCGCTCTACCACCCCAACTGGGAAGCAAGTTCCCCGTGACACGAAATCACCACGTCTACATTCTTCGACGTGTAAAACTTGACTCACTGAAAACACGTTCTGACATTCCGACGTTTCGGCTCAGCCAATCAAAAAACTACTTCCTTTGTTTTGTCTACCAGCTGACCCCAAGGTCAGCCTCAGAAGTTCTGAGTCAAATAGACTGCTACTAAAAATAATAGTCAGAAACTATTATTTAACAATTGTACGACACGAATAATAATAATAATAATAAAATTGCCCATATTGTATCAGTTTGAACGGTATTGACACCCAATGAATATAAAACCCGGCCTGACAGAGTTGGCCACTATCTTCATTTGAAAATATGCAACTTGAACGGGAAGGAAACTGCAAGAAATTGGTATGAACACCTCCTAGATCCGATTACAGACCCGGTTACAAATATAGGAGCTGTAACAATTTTAAAATACACACAGACAGAACAATCAAAATTAATCGCCCAGACAGGATCAAAGACCAGAGAAAAATGTTATAGTGGAACACACCTATTCTATAGTTAATAGACTCTCACACCTATAATAAGTAGGAGTAGTAAGAGTAACGAGGGAGTTGCTTGAGTGGGTCGGTCAATCAGTCGATGCCGGACGACCGTTAGTCGGATACTAAAGTATCAGCGACCACGACTAGATTTCTCTGCGTCATTACCTATTATATGAAGTTCCTAACGTTTTGTACGTCGAACCTATTTTAGGACCGACTTAGTACAAATACAAGCTTCCACTGTGAAATCACCCCACAACAACAAAAAAAAAAAACAAAACCACCAAAAAACAAAGCAAAAAAAAACAAAACAAACCAAAACCCACCACCAAAAAACAAAAACAGAATATGTTTTATTATTGACATGGCGGTCCCTGCAGATTGTAATGTATCTTTGAAGATCTTCAAATACTATCAGTATATAAGGTCCTTGAAATGTTGGTTTGTTTTTGGTTTTTTTGCTTTGTTTTTTTGGCGTTTTTTTTTTGTTGTGGGGTGATTTCACAGTGGAAGCTTGTATTTGTACTAAGTCGGTCCTAAAATAGGTTCGACGTACAAAACGTTAGGAACTTCATATAATAGGTAATGACGCAGAGAAATCTAGTTGTGGTCGCTGATACTTTAGTATTTCAAAAATGTGGCACGTGAGGATATCACCAATTCCTATTGCAGCTGGAGCCCTCGTCTTGATTGGAAAAGGTTACGATAGACCCATTGAAGGTATTCCTTGTAACCCAAGTCATAAAGAAATACAAAAAATTGTACTTACAAGTATAACGCACGCCTTACGAAGAGCTTTATCTGTATGAAATGTGTATGATCTTAGGTCATAAAAAATGCTCAGTGGAAAATTTCATGATGATATTTCTCACCTTAGTTCTCTGGTTGGGACCCAGAAAGAAATGAGTATACATCAGAAAACAAAGGAAATAATAATAATAATAATAATAATAATAATAATAATAATAATAATAAAAATCTGCAACTTCTACGGGAAGGAAACTGAAAGAAACTGGTATGAACACCACCCAGACCCGGTTACGGAGATAGGACCTGTTACAATTCTATGGGACTACACAATACACACTGACAGAACAATCAAGGCCAACCGGCCAGATATTGTTATTAAAGACCACAAACAAAAACGGTGCCTCCTTATTGATATGGCAGTCCCTGCTGACTGCAATGTATCTTTGAAGATATTCAAAAAGTTGTCAAAGTACAAGGACCTTGAAATAGAAATCTCGAAAAATGTGGCATATGGGAACATCAAAAATCCCTGTTGTAGTTGGAGCCCTAGGACTGGTTGGAAAAGATTGCAGTAGACTAATTGAAGGGATTCCTGGAAGTCCATGCCTCAAGGAGATACAAAAAATTGTTCTGACAAGTACAGCCCACACCTTACGAAGGGCTTTATCTATGTAATTTAATTTTTTTTTTTTTTTTGTCAGTGGAAAGTGTCATGACTCCATTTCTAACCTTAGGTCCCTGGGCGGGACCCTGAAAGAAATGTGTAAACGCCAGAAATCAAAGAAAATAATAATAATAATAATAACGACATTGTGGTTGACTGGCGCCAGTTTGCAACGAGATGACAGGGTTACTCGGTACATACATTGGTCAATATTTCGCGCGTTCAACCTCCTTCGTAAAGCGAATTGGTGGGAAAATAAATCACTATATGTGGTACAGAATCCGCGAGAAATTTAGCGTGCAGACTGATCGTGAAATCCAGGCAAATCGAGCGGGCATAATTGTTAAAAGTCATGTTGGAAACCCATGTCTTTTGATAGATGTCACAGATCTCAGGATTTTATCAAGGGCAATCATTGCCTTGGTAAAGTCCCTCGGAGAACGAAACGCGCCGGCTAAGCGTGATTTTTCCTCTCTTTTTATTCATTTTGTCTCTTCCAGAGATACACTCCAGCTGAGAAGATTTACACACACACGCAAACACACACACACACACATATATATATATATAAATGTGTGTTTGTGTGTCTTCTCTATGTCTATGTCTGTATGAGGATGTGTTTCGCTTCATGTTTCGCAAATAAACCGTTCGAACATAAACATACATCATTTGGGTTGGCTTCGTGTCCGAACAGATAGAGGGACGCTTTAATTCATGAATAGACTTCATTATATGACATGACATACGAGCTGTGTATCTGTGAAACTTGAAATCGGCAGTTTTTTGAACTTCTGTTTATCAATCAATCTATCTGACTTTTCGTGCATGTGTGTGTATGCGAATATTTTCCTGCCTATATACCTGTTTTATTCTTGCGTGTGAATATATGCGCATATCTAAACAGATACACATTTATATATGTTGATGGGTATTGATTGTTTGTCTAAAAGCGTCTGACAACTCCGGCCTTTCCTCATTGAAATAAAATAAGGAGAAATTCCAAAAAAGTTTAAAAACCAATGGAAGAATTAATGTCTTCGTTGTGTAAATGAAATCTTGGCGTCAAACTTAATTTTTCGACTGTAAATTAAAATAAAATAAAAACAGTGTAATTTCCTAAAGAAGAATTTAATTTGGATTCTTTTCTGGTAAAATGTTGTTGTTCTAAGAATTAAATAGCTTTAAGCTGATATATAGATTGATGCAAAGAATATCCTTTTTAATAGGAGTCTTCTCCTTTTTCTTTTTCTGTTTCTTTGTCTTTTTTTTCTTCTTTTGATCTCCTTCTTCGTCGTCGTCTTATTTTATTATTCGTTGTTGCCTTCTTTTTCTTCTTCTTTTTCTTCTTCTTCTTCTTCTTCGTCGTCGTCGTCGTGTTCTTTTTATTATTCGTTATTGTCTTCTTTTTCTTCTTCTACATCGACTTTTTCTTCGTTGTCACCCTCTTCTTTTTCTTTTTCGTCGTCGGCGTCTTCTTTTTATTATTCGTCGTTGTCGCTTTCTTCTTCTTTTTCTTCTTCTACAACGTCTTTTTCTTCGTCGACGCCTTCTTTTTTGTCGTTTTTTTTTATTATTCGTCATTGTTGCCTTCTTTTTCTTCTTCTACATCGTCTTTTTCTTCGTCGTCGCCATCTTCTTCTTCTTCTTCTTCTTCTTCTTCTTCTTCTTCTTCTTCTTCTTTTCCAAGGGTGAATTGCTAAGTCAAAAAAATTAATGTAATTGATAGCTGTGAATTTTATTTTGCAAAAGCGGATGAAACGCGTTCTCTTATGAACATAAACACATATGAACGCATTCCATTATAATTAATTTGTCTTAGCAATTCAGACCTGAAGATGATGTTGGATGAGATCGAAAGAACTTGAGAAAATAAAAGAAATGAAAAAAAAACAAAAAAAAAAACAACTACGGCGCCTTCCTTAATGAGTTTAATATCAACTTAAGAGGTCGATCAGAGAATTTGAGAGGATTAAAATAAAAATAAATAAACATAATATGTTAAGATTATTCAACCAAAAATACTTGAATGAAGATATGCTGCATGTATGTATGTTGTGTATATATTGTCATCCACAGACAGACAATTTCGCTGTATCACAGCTCATCGGTGTGGCTAGACATCCGGTTGCCTCTAGCTAGGATCGAAACCCGACTGAATTGGCATCAGTTGGATAATCTACCCCGAAGGCGTTGGCGTACGTGAAGGCGAATTTAAGCGTATTTATTTATTTAGATAAACACACAGTGACTGAGAGAACTCCATTCGTTTTACCGAAGTGTCTTGCATTATTAGCAGTAGTAGTCACTGTGTACAAATATGCATATATATATATATATATATATATATATATATATATATATATATATATATATACAAATATAGATAACTATACTCGTTTCGAAAAACTATCGAATTTTGATTTGCCAATAATCAAATCAATCTCGAGGGAAAAAAGGTTTAAAAAAAAGAAAGAGCTACAAACATAAAAGTCTGTCGAAAAAAAATCGTACAGATGCAGGTCTGAAGCCCAAAGAAAAAACCCCGATACGAGTAAATAACTAACTAACAAAAGCCCCTTTCTTTGGTCACATGGTATATTTTAGCTATCGCCTATATATATATGCGTTTAACCTTGCCTCTTTAGCCGAATTTCCCTGACGATCCGTTTAGGTGAAACCTAGGTAGGTTTGTTTGACTCACTAGGTGTATCTATCTATATATATATATCTATATATATATATATATATATATTTAAACAGGTTTTTTTTTACTGTCACATCAAATCAAAATTGATTTAAATATAAGGATCATATTTCCCATTTTATTGTTAAAATTGATACAAAAGTATATCGTTTAAGAAAAAAAAAGGAGATATAAGGCGCCTTTCGGCCGACACTTCTTCAGAAAAATGTCGGCGGAATAAAACAAACAAGTTAATAAGAAAAATTATTATCAATGACAGATGTTAAAAACAATAGATTACCAAAATGTAATTATAGGGGGAAAGTTAAAGGAAGAGGGGGAAAAACCTTATGAGTACTAAATATTCTCTAGGTTAAGTTGTAATCTCCCCGAATATATATATATATATATATATATATAAATATATATATAATTAAACTAATAATTACTTACTCGTATCGTGTGTTTTTTTCTTTGGACTCTGGACTTGGATGGTAGACGATTATTTTCGGCTAACGTACATCTTCTTGGTTCTTTCTTTTTTGTATACCTTTTTTCCCCCTTGGGTATTGGTTTGATTATTTGCAAATCAAGACACCGAACGTTTTCGAACGAGTATAATTTCATATATTTATAAGATTATTACTAGTATATATATATATATATATATATATATATATATATATATATATATATATGTATGTATGTATGTATGTATGGGTGTTTGTGTGCGTGTATGAGGGTAACTTGACAAACACGTTTATAAAATCGAAAGCAAGCATATATCACTTGAAAACCGGATATTGATTATCGAAAATCATTCTTTTCGGAGTTACTTTAACCATTTATGTTAATATTGACTAATGGAGAAAGTTTTAATCAAATCATCCTCGGCATGAGATCAAGCAGACTATTTGGAAGCGTATGAAGGTATATTTCATTTAGCTTGGAAATATATGAAATGGTTGAATTACTATGAGCGTGTGTCTGTAGTTTATTGAATAGAGTTAGATCAAAAGCAGTTAATGTTTTAATTACAGAATAGGTAACTTACGTCACTTCTACCTTATATCTGCTCCTTAGGCGTTAGTGGCCACCAATCTAAGAGAAGGAAAAAAAAACTAAATTTCAAACCGTGAAGAGGGAAACTTTTTTTATTGAGAGTTCACGCAATACAAGGCCTAAGGGTTACTCAAGGTAGAGGGTTACTGAATCAGACTGTAATTGAAGGGGAAAGAGCAGTAAGAATATTATGTAAGCGAGTAGAATAGATATTGTTTGACTCTGGACTTAAAGAGGCCGAGATTGTAGTTGTCATAGAAGCATTCTCTTCGGGAGTTCGTTCCAGAAAGTAACAGTTCTGGAGAGGAAGTTGTTTGAGTAGAACTTGCTTTTTTATCAAAAGAAACACAAAGAGACCGGGGATGGCTTGTCACCGAGAACATGGACTGGCGGATCCTAACTATGAAGTTCCGTACAAGCTTGAACTCCACTATCTTTCCCAAGCATTTTTGGACAATTCACAGATAAGGAAAATGGATTTGTCGAAAGTCATGATCACCTTCATCCTGACGAGAGATGGTATTAAATAAAAAAAAAACCCTCATGAAAATTCAGTATGACTCTGATAGCTTTTCCTTCTTTTATAAATTTCAAAATGGCTTGCTTTTCTCCAATAAATAGCTCTCTGTTCTTCATGTTGCTTTATTCTTTTTAACAAGAAATGCAATCTTTACAGATTAAAACCAAGGCTAAAACTAAGATTCGTAATTCAGCACTATTTAATGTTAAAACGAGCAATCTTAAATGCAACAACTTGACAACAAGGAACAACTGTCAGTCACATGTTTTAATTGTTTTGCTCACTTTTAAAATTGGTGGGTTCAAACAAAAGGTGGTATGTCCTAAGTTGTTTAACACATCGAAATGTAAATACCAGGGAACAAAAGTTGACGTTCTGAGCTCTTGGTTCATATTCATCTTTTGGTCTTAAACCTAAATGTTTTGGAATTGTTCTTGCTGCTCCAATACTTATGTATATATTTCTAGAGAATTAATTATTGCAAGCAAGGATTATGCAACCAAATAGTAAATGTTATTTACTTTAAGACAATCGTTTTCTTTAATTTTGCTGAACTAAAAATCGTGTAATCTGATACAAAAGTTGCTATATACTACGCTTTTTAACACATCAAAATGTAAATACTAGGAAATAAGTGTTGAAATTCGCAATTTTCGTCTCATATTCATCCTTTGATCTTAAACCTAAATATCTTCATTTAACAACAAAAACAAAATAATTGGCCTTGCTGGTCCAATTCTTTTGCAGGGGACTGTATAAAAAACAAATAGACAAAATTAATAGAGAAAATTCATGCAACTGGAGCTACATAATCTCTAACTCTAGGAATTGCAGTATCTAATAATTAAAAAAAAAAATCATTTACATTCAAATAATACATTTCTGAAATTTTATTTAAGACAACTTTGCTTTCCCTCCCCAGGCCAATGTACTGATGTTGATAGAAGCTATGCTGATGACAGGTGTTTATAATAGGAATAACAATGATCTTGAACAGAAAATCAATATACTTTACTAAATATTCTAAGAAATAGGACTCAAGAATATATTTCCAAAACAGAAACTATGATTTAGAATTGGACTTAAAGCAGTGATGGTCCAAACCCTGAATTCTTCATAATAATTCAAGATGTGGAATTAGTAAATACTAAACACTTCAAATACTTCGGCATGCGGATTAATTATAACAAATTTAACTTAGAAGTTAAGGAAATTGGAGATAGCTTAGCTTCTGCAAGATGTTCGCCCACCGCTGCCAAATTCATCAAAATCAAAACGTCAACCTAAAAACTCAAGACACATTCTTGAATAGCCTCGTCAGATCGTGACGTTCACAAGGATGACCTGCATGGCGGCAAACCCACTTAGAAATATCTAAACTGTCAGCTGTATACAAGCGATCTTTAAGATCAATGCTTAAAGAAGTCTCCGAGCGAGTGAAGCCTGTGGGCCTTGGCAAAGACCACCCTTCTTTGAACAGTGTAGACTGGCGCTACATATTCACAAAGATTTGTAGCAAATAACAGAAACTAAATCACGTGAGGGCTACCGACAGGGGAAACAATTACAATGGACATCGCATGTAACTCAAAGAGAAAATAATGACATAACCAAGATGTTGACACTACCTCAAATAAAAGGTTGGGAAAGACCCCCCCCTTCATCAGCATCTGAAAGATCGATAGCTGCTACTGAACTTGAGAAAGCTATTTCCCTGCAATATCGTTTTAGGAGACAGATTTTAGAAATTTCAACCTACAACCGTATTGGCTGCTTTGTTCAATGAATGCCAAATGTTTCCTTATAGGGAAAAAGCTAATATTTTCATTAAAATTATAATTTGCTTTTTAGCGTCGGAGGCATCTATCCGTGTATATTGGATATAAAAATGTGTAGGTATCTATCTATCCCAGTCTGTTCATCTCTTTCAATGTGTATATCATTAAACTCGATTAGGTACTGTGTAACACACTACCCAGGGGCCATAGACACAACATTCTGATCATAGGTAAAAGGCCGGCGAGTTATAATTTAATTCAAGCTACTTGTCGTCAGTGCTGATTCGATTTGAAAACACAGTGCAAATAAGGATATATATCTTATCTTCAACAGGGTTGCTTATTTCCGGACATGCCCATCTGTTTGTGTTTCTTCAAATCCATCTTTGCTACAACTATGCTGATCGAATCTTATAGTTCAGGTGTGTGCCCAACCACGGCCACATAACGTTTTAAATTCAGAGTCTTTTTCCTCTTATATTGTTTGCCAACCACGGCTAGAAAGTCCAGATTATTATTTAACCTATAACTGGGGTTGAGATGGGATGGATTCATACATTTTCCAAAGGTATTCGTGCGAATGTTCCCCCTTATGCAAATTAATTGTAACAATCACTTTAGTTTCCTTTCTGTCACCATACGGTCAGTTTTAGACGCACTGGTGTGAGAGGGTGTAAACAATTTCTATTTTTTCATCAGGTTAGGTCATTGCAGTAATATGAATCTGTTTTCGGGGTGTATGATGAAATTTGTTTGGCCTTGAAAAATATTGCGTCATCTGTGATTTTATCAGATTTTATCACGCCAAGACACTATTGTCTCGACTGTCGATTAGTCGTCCTACGGCTATTGTCTGTGATGGACGTTACTCCAAGGAAGCGTATGAAAATTGTAACGCTGCACAAACACACTGACAAGCCTTACCAGTAATCAAATAAAAGTAGTATCAACTGGCTTGGAAACTCTCCTGATTTAAATCCAATCGAGAATCCGTGGTCAGTCTGCAAGGAACGACTTCGTGGAAAGGACATACGAAGTAGTATATATATATATATATATATATATATATATATATAGTTAAATTCAATTTGGTGGACAAGACAAATTGGTATAAGACTTGATAGGGGAATTTAGCTATATTGTCGACATGGAAGGAAAAAAAAATCTTAGTATAAAGGAAATTTTCATTAACCAGAACGAGGCTTACGCAGAAGCGTCTCTTTTTTTTAAATTTGTATGTTTTAATGTAACTATAACAACAAAAACATTTCGATTTCATTTTTTGCCTTGAAAAGTCGGAAGACGTAACGCGTCGGCAGAAAACTAAGATTTTTTCCAATTGTCATCTTATACTATATATATATATATATATATATATATCGATTAATTTGCATAAGGGTGTAACTACCTCGACCGGAGTTCGAACTCAGCTCATAGATTTCTCATTCCGAACCGCTGAACAGTTTTACAACTAAATCCATATACGAATAAAGGGGACATTTTTCGTTAGGCTTAAAATGCTAGTTGAAAAAAAAAAAAAATGAAAGACATACAGAAATACCTCGATAAATATATAACATAAGCCTGTACAACGAAGCATCTCTCAAGAAAAAAAATTGTTTCTTCTCGTTTGACTGTGTCTCTCTCTCTATCCATCTGTCTGTCTACCTATCTATCTACCTATGTCAATCTGTTCCTTCCTATCTATCTATCTATCTATCTATGTCAATCTGTTCATATCTATCTATATATCTATGTCAATCTGTTCCTATCTATCTATCTATTTATGTCAATCTGTTCATATCTATATTCCTGTTAACCGGCGAGGCTGCTATTTTGATAATTGTTTTCGAATTTCAATTTTACCACTTTCCGGTAATGTAAACCTTATTTTTGTTACCCCCACTTTTTGGGGTTATTTTTCTCACTTGTTTTAATGCACAAATAAACCGCCTCGGCAGATATGCAAAAATAGAAAGGGGCATAAGGCAAGGTTGTGCCTTCTTACCGGACTTATTCATCCTATACAGCAAGGCAATTCTGAAAGAACTGGAAATCCTATCAGGATTCGTCACTGGCGGTCACAATCTTAACAACATAAGATACGCAGATAACACAGTGCTGGTAGCAGACACGGAAAGAAAACTACAAAACTTCTTACAGAAGGTAACAAAGGAGAGCGAGAAGAAGGGACTAAGCATAAACTACAAGAAAAGAGAATACATGAGCATCAGTAAAAGGATGAGCCAGAAATGCGATTTGCAGGTCGGGAACACTAGAATCAAGCAGGTGCAGAAATTTAAATATCTGGGAAGGGTTTTGACAGACGACAGTAAGTGCGACGCTGAGATCCGAAGACGTATTGAGATAACTAAAGATGCATTCCAAAAGGTAGACAGAGTATTACGAGACAGGAAGATTTCGTTGGTAAGAAAGAAAAGAGAACTGAACTGCTACATGATATCTATCCTCCTATACGGCAGCGAATATCTCCTCAAAGATGAAGAAAAGACTGAAGCCAACCGAGGCCTGGCTCTACAGAAGGATGCTAAGGATATCATGGACCGGACGTGTCAAAAAAGATGAGGTTTTTGAGAAGATTCAAAGAGGAAACATACTTAATACCAGGAAAAGGTAGCTGGAACACGTAATGAGAAAGGAGGGCTTGGAATATCTGATACTCACAGGGCGAACAAAAGGAAAGTGGGACAAGGGAAAGCAAGGCGCGGCATACTTAACGGGCTTAAGCAAGGGAATGGCAGAACAGGGTCAGAAATAGCAATAAGAGAAGACTTA
>CAHIKZ030000052.1:375000-397500 GCA_903632075.3 Acanthosepion pharaonis
TATATATATACTAGTAATAATCTTATAAGTATAAGAAATTATACTCGTCCGATTTGAATAAATGGTTCACCCCACCCCTGTTGTCTGAGTTTTCTTCCCCACTTTTTTGTTTTTGGTTTTGTTGGTCACGTGGTCAAGATTTTATGTATATGCTATAAATATTCCGTTCTTACGTTACCTTTTTAGACAACTGTCCCTGACGATCCGCTTAGGTGAAACCTTGGTAGGTTTGTCTGACTCTCTAGGTTTAACTATATATATATATATATATATATATATATATATATATATATATATATATATATATATATATCAGAAACACGGACGCACACATGCACACACGCTCTCTCTCTCTCTCTCTCTATATATATATATATATATAAAAACATGGACATGGCCTTTGCGTGTTAACTTCAATGTACCCTTTTATATTTCATAAACCAACAGCTTCACATACTTAATACTCGTTTTCACTCTCGCGTGGTTATGTCTGACGTCTTGAGCTGCAGTGCGATTTTCGTTTCCAGCGTATCATATGCACGATTTTGTCGTTGCTCGGAAATCTTCCATGTAAACAAAATCAGACAATCATTATTGTTTTGTCTGTGTATTGTTTAATATATTGTAATGTAATTGTCATCTTTGTCATCTTTGATAATGGCTTATGTAAGCCGAAAGCTTAGATAGGATTTAAAAAAATATTTATCAATATTGTAATTTTCTTTCTTCCAACGATATGAAAAGAATTTAGATAAAATAAATAGTGAAAACTATATTATTTAATGAAACATATCTATCTATCTATCTATGTATCTATATCTTTCTTCTTTTTCTTCATATCTCATTCTCCGATGAAGCATTAATAAAAGTGAAACATGGTATATTGATAAACGTTTTCGATTTTTCCTTTATGTTATCATTCTGCCGGATTCCGGTATATATTTGATACCATCTTCCATTCGTATTCAAGAATACCCGTTTACAAGGGAGGCTAGCGAATCCCTATTACAGGCGCTTGCTCGGGCATATTTGTTCAACACACACAGAGCCCACCTGCAACTATGCTGTGCAGACCTTAATTACAGTGTTTGAGAGAGAGCGTGTTATCTTACGTCATCAACAATCTGAAAAAGGACAGCACGCTCAAAACCTCAGTCACGATGACTTGTGACTTCGTGCTAGTACAGCCATCGACAGCCCCGATGGGTTCCGTTTGGCCAATCTCACTCACAAGGTCAACCGTGGTATGATTTACAGGCAATTTACAAGTTTTTAAATTTGTCCTAAATTTTAGGTGCCATACAAATCAACCATATATATATATATATATATATATATATATATATATATATATATATAGGTGGGTGGAAAGAAAGACCCTATTTAAGATTGTTAATAACTTAATTATAGATCGATTTTATAAAACATTTTTATTTTAAACAGAAAATTGCAGTACAGTTTAAAATTCTACCTTCTATCCAATCCGAATATCTAAGGACGACAGCTTCTGTGGTTATCTACAATAGATTCCATACTCATCAGCTTGGAATAACCATTTCTAATGGGGTTGGGCATCTATTGATAACCGAGGCCCATGAAAACTCCGCTACCATTTCAGCACTTGTACCACGGAGCACTAACTCAAAACCTATTCAATTTACTGCCCACCTACGTTTGGTTCATCCATATATATATATATATATATATATATATATATATATATATATATATATATATATATATATATATATATATATATATATATATACAACATATATGCTTCTGAAATAATTATTTCGGTTGAGTTCTCTTGGGAGGAAGTGTGGGTTTGTAAACAGTGACTATTACAGCTAATAATGCAAGACTCTTCGGTAAATCGAATCGAGTTCTGTCAGTCACTGTATGTTTATCTAAAAATAAATAGGCTTAAATTCACCTTCATCCCCGCCGTGCGCCAACGGCTTAGTGGTAGAATCCCCGACTGATGCAAATTCAGTCGGGTTTCGATCTTACCTAGAGGCAACTGGACGTCTATCCACACTTATGAGTTGTGATACAGCGAAACATTCTGTCTGTGGATGACAATATATGTATATGTACATATATAATTTATATATATATATTATAAACGTTACATATAGTGGGTACACGGGTTTAATAAAGAGTATTGTATGTACAATCTCCCAAAGGAGCAGGCAACGAAAATGTGGTTCTACAGGATACTGAGAATTCCTTGAATGTAAGCCTTATACTCGGTATGAAGAAGTCAGAGCTGAAATTCCTTGGACAAGGAAATGTTTTGTGTGATTAGTTGGCACAAATTAGTCTTAGGCAAAGGAGGAAAAATTGCTTGGGCTACAAGTGACAGGAAGTTTAAGAGAGTCATGGTCGGCCATGTTCTGAAAGAACGTAACACATAAAAGAAAAAGGATAGGAAATAACTTTCAAAATATATTAATTGCTTAAGTTTTTTTATATATATATATATATATATATATATATATATATATATATATATATATATATATATATATATATATATATATATATATATATATATATATATATATATATATATATATGTCGTGCATCTAGCATGAAACAGTCTGTCGTCTCTGACTTCAATGTTCACTTATATATATGTTGAAGGGTCCACCCCTTTTTCATACAAGTGGACTCGCCCAGTGTGTACTTGTACTGTTGCCGGTGAATACCTGGGAGAGTAAGAGTAACAGTGATACGGTGAGAAGTGATACAGTGAGAGAGTGAGGTAACTGCTTTGTAGGAGTCACAGTTGCGAGCACGTAGACTCAGAAGGAAGTCCTACTTGATACTGAATTTCCCAGACTGTATATATATATATTATTATTGCTACTAACCGCATTTCTGGATCTACTAACCGTATTACCAATTGTATTATTACTTCAATACATTTATTTGCTATATTTCATTTCTGCGTTTGACATTAATTTAAGACCGGATTTCATCCGGGATACACAACAATATATATATATATATATATATATATATATATTACAGTAAAAACAAAATTACTTCAACATGAATATAACCTATTTCAAGCTGGTCTGAACCAAACGTCTTCTAGCATAAAACAGTCTGTCGTGCTGATTTCAACTTCCCTTTTAAATACGCTCTATCTTTGATATTGAGCACTTTATCCCATAATATAGCATACTTTAAAACTATATATATATATATATATATATATATATATATATATATATATATGATAACACCTGACGAGTAATTTCTATCCAAAGGCGGGATGCTAAGGTAACATCAATCAGCTAAGTTACAAACCTTTTACTACATTATATATATATATATATATATATATATATATATATATATATATATATATATATATATATATGTGTGTGTGTGTGTGTGTGTGTGTGTTTATATATATATATATATATATATATATATATATATATATATTATTTGAGTTGTACGACGTTACCACTTGGGCATATTTTGATGCATTTATATTGGCATATTTTCACACATATACACGCACACAGGCACACACACACATGTATATGTGTGTATTAAAAATTACACATATACCTACGTATACAGTACAAGTACAACGTTGACTATAGCTCTGTTTAACTACATTGAGCACTGTTTTGACTACACCATTGATTAAATAAATAGCCATTTGCTCATCAGTATGTGTACGTAATAGTTCATATATATGGTTGATTGTATTTCTTTATTTAAATCATTTCTACATCTATATCTACACACACACACACACACACACACACACACACACACACACACACACACACACACACACACATATATATATATTGTTTAAAATTTGCTGTATGTATAGGGGAAGAATGAACCCTATCGGTGATAAGATCTTTGTAGATGTAGACAATAAGGACATAGGAATCAACGCTGTATGAATACTGTCAATTTCATATCTAACTGCGACCTTCTTCTCGCCCGTAAATCGTATTAGAGCATGAAACTAACAGTTAATCTATCTATCTATCTATCTATCTATCTATCTATCTATCTATCTATCTATCTATCTATCTATCGTTCTCTCCCTCTTTCTCTCTATCTATGTAGATAGCTAGGTATTTACCCGTTGCTACCCCAAAGATTGTGTAATTTAGTCAGCATCTTGGGTACATATACAAAGACTATAGAAAAGATGCTGCTCAAAAAGGATAGCGCTAATATCCATACTCTATTTGGTTCACGCGCGTAGTTCACATTATCTGAGATTGTTTATCTGATGTATTTTTCTTTTTATATGTGCCATATCTCTACCGAACGATTATGGGTCTCCACAACTTCCTTTCTTTTACAACATTTTCTTTTTTAGTATTTCGTATGTATAATGTCAATTTTTTTTATGCAAGTCGACGTTTTGTCTTTGGCATAAAAACGACAAGAAAATACTAAGACCATTTTTACAATGACAGAATGTATGGTTGCTGGCGAAAGAAACAGCCTAATATGCAAATAAAAATAGTAGATATCAAAATCAATTAATATCTGGAAAAGATGAGGACAACAGTCCGAAGAATGTCAATAGGGTAAATAATTACCCTATTTAATCTCTTTTGCCACATTCACGACGTTTCGGCCGTTGTACGCGCCGGTCTTCTTCAGGTGATTGGAGAATCCTTTATTTCGTTTCTTTGGAGTAGATTGTTCTAGTTCCACGTTCCATGCCTCTTCCGGATGTCTCAGTTATCTTCCTTTAACTGAACTCTCTAAGTTTTTGTTCACCATTGCAGTAGCTATGTATTGAACTCACAGTTCTTTGGGTCAAGTCACCGAGGTAGATTGTTCTAGTTCCACATGACATGCCCCTTCTGAATGTCTCAGTTATACAAAAACTTAAGGAATCTGACATATGCTAGGCCACAAAACTCTCCTAAGCTGGTCAAACATAGAAATGTATACAATAAGGAGTGCTAGAGAAAAGCAATAATAACAATAAGAATAAAAATGCAATATGAGCTCTGCTAAAAAAAATAAAAAAAATAAGAATATCCAGACATTAAGGTTATAAGTCCCAAAAATCCATACACTGATGTCCTCAAGGAATTTTTGTCTCTCTTTTGGGGTTGTATCATACTTAAGACCAAAGGAAGACTTTACATATATATATATATATATATATATGTAATTAAAAGTGCATAAAAGCGTCGGTTGAATCCAGTGACTTGAGCCAAAGAGTTGTGAGTTCAATATCTGGCTACGTCAGTGGTGAACAAAAGCTTGGAGATTTGAGTTAAAGGGAAAAAACTGAGACATCCGGAAGAGGCATGGCATATGGAACTAGAGCGATCTACCCCGGTGAGCGAAATAAAGGGTTCAGTTCGAAATTCCAATCACCTGAAGAAGGCCGGAGCGTAAAAAGACCGAAACGTCGTGAATATGTCAAACGATGGCTACTTATACTAACTTTTTTTCATCTATCACGTCGCCGTTAAATATCAAGTGATTTCTTGTATTATTTACATTATTCGGACTGTTATCCTCATCTTCATTGTCATATTCACAACGTTTCGACCGTTGTGCTCTCCATCCTTCTTCAGGTGATTTGGATTTTTGAACCGAACTCTTTATTTCGTCCACCGAAGTAGATTGTTCTAGTTCTAGATTGTTCTCGAAGGCCGGAGCATACAACGGGCGAAACGTCGTGAATATGCCAAAAGATGGCTACTTATACTAACTCTTTGTATCTATCATGTCTCCGTTAAATATCAAGTGATCTCTTGCATTATTTACGTTATCCTGTTATCCTCATCTTCATTGCCATATTGAAAACGTTTGGGCCTCTATATCTCTGAGATTAGGTATTATGATTACTTGCATTATTTACATTATTCGGACTGTTATCCTCATCTTCATTGCCATATTCACAACATTTCGGCCTCTATATCTCTGAGATAAGGTATTATGTTTACTTGCATTATTTATATTATTATCCGTTAAATATCAAGTGATCTATACATTTGTTTCCTATAATATTAGCGCAGAACATTATTCCATCTTTCTACTGTTGTCTTTTGAGTCTTACTGGTTGAATGTTTCCGGGAAGGACTCAAAATTTAGACTACCAACCAGATGCATCTAATGTAGCTCTATATTCATCATTAAAAATACAGTTTAGAACTCAGGTTTTCATATACGGCTTCGCCTAAACTAACATGTTTCTCTCTGTGATATTTAATTAAAGGAAGTAGTTTGGTTGCTTTCCTGTTTTTAGCCAACGTTATTAAGATTCTATGTCTAATTCTCTAAGCCAACATTCGCAACATTTAGCCCGTCAAAATTCTTCTTTCTAGTCAATTTAATTTTCCTATTCATTATGGAAAATTATTTTAATATATCTCTTTCTCTCACATTTCAACTTCTGTTTTAGCAGTTATTATTTTACATAAGTTTTCACTACGTTTTTTTTTATACTTTGATCTCTATTCAACCTCATTGTATTCAACAACAATGTGTTCAAATCATTCAATAACTTTAAGATTTTTGTCTCGCTTTTGGGGTTATATCCTACTTAAGATCAAACGAAATCTTTACATAGGTATATGTAATTAAAAGAAATAGAAATTAATAATTACACTATTACATATGTATTTATTTTCAACGGGATGAATAACTCTAGAGTTGAATCAAATGCAAATAATATAGAATGAAATTGATATTAATTAATATTTCGCACCACCAAACAGGTTATTGTAAATATTGCGAACAAAAACAGATATAATAAAATAAAGTTTCCGAAGTACATTTATCAGAGTAATATAAATATATCCGGAAAATATTACAAACTTCAGTTGATTAATGCCAACATTATAATGAAAACATTGTCTAGCCTAAGAGAATTTATATATGTGTACGCGTGAGGGGCTGAGAGAGAGAGAGAGAGAGAGAGAGAGAGAGAGAGAGAGATCTGTGTGTAAATGTTACACTTAAGCAGCAAGCTTTATTTTCGTCACACACACACACAAATACACACACACACAAAAGGCCTAGGGATAGGATCTCTGACTGATGCCAGATCGGGCGGGTTTCGATCCTGGTTTGAAGCAAACGGTCGTTTAGCCACACTGAAGAGCTGTGATATAGTGGAACAATATGTCTGTGGATGATAATATATATATATATATATATATATATATATATATATATATATATATATATATTTCGTATATTTGGGCAGCATGTTTTCATTAAGACATATCTCATTAAATAATTTAGACATGTTTCGTCTACTTATTTTTTTGTCTTAGAAAAACAAGACTCTCAAGATAACATTGTGCTAATGTCGAAAGTACTCGGAATAAAAAATATATATATATATATATATATATATATATATATTGTGTATATTTAGGCAGCAATTTTTCATTGGTGCATGATTCATTAAATAATATAGAAAAGTTTAGTCTATTTTAAGTAAGGTCCTTTCATATTGTCAGGATAAGCTTAATAACATTATCATTGAAAGACGAAAGGAAATCACCATATTGATACATGTTTAAATTCAATCTAAGATTTCGGCTTAATACTTCTCGTTTTCACTCTCGCGTGGTCATTTGTGACGTCACGAGCTGCGACGTAATTTTCGCTTCCGCGTCTCGTATACACGAGTTTCTCGTTGCTTTGAAATTTTTTATGTGACAAAAACAGACTATCATTATGATTTCGTCCGTGTATTGGCTGATATATTTAAATGTAATTGCAGAAAGCTTAGATTGGACTTAAACATGTATCAATATGGTAATTTCCTTTCGTCTTACAATGATAATGTTATTAAACGTATCAGACAATATGAAAGAAACTTACTTAAAATAAATAGGCAAAACTGTTCTATATTATCTAATGAAATATGCATCAATGAAAAATTGCTGCCTAAACATACACAATATACATATATTTCCAGGTAAGGAGAGAATGAATAGTGTACAATTCGAATGTTCGTAACATTTAATTTAAAAGAGGGATTAATACAAAGTACAGCAATATTATTTATTTTAAGATATTACATGTCGTTTTAAGATCCTAATATAATTTTATAAAATTTATATATATATATATATATATATATATATATATATATATATATATATATATATATAAGTAGCGGCGAGGACGTGGCTTTCTAAACCATTACACCACGGTGAAGTGCCCTAGGTGTTTTTTCTATAAGCTCAGCTTAGGTTAGGCACAAGGCCAAAAGTAGGGAGGATCTAACACTACACAGTCGAAATTGATCTAGCGAGACAAGCTTGCTAAGATATCATATAAAAATGCACACTATAGTATATAAGATGTGTGTGTGTCTGTATGTAAGAGAGAGAGAGAGAGAGTGTGAGTGAGTGAGTAAGAGAGTAAGTGAGAGATCTGTTACACTTCAGTAGTAAGCTTTATTTTCACCTTATATACGTACGTACGTACGCACTTGCGGGCACACACACATACACATACATATATATTGTTTGAAATTTCTTGTATTTAATGGGGAAGAGTGAAGCCTCTGTGCGATTGGGTGTTTGTAGATGTAGACAGTAAGGTCATAGGAATCAACACGGAATAATATATATATATATATATATATCTTAAACGTTGTTTTTAGTGGATACGCGTATTAAACAAATAAATGATTATTTATAATAATTATTTAATGTTCGTAAAGAATCATGTGTTCCTCGGCAGAGATGGAACCTGTGTCCCGCTTTGAAAGAAACTCAATTTTGATTTCTCAAATATACAGGTCGATAGAAATAATACAGACGCTTTAATAAAATAAAAATTTCAAATACGTATATATATATATATATATCAAATATATATATATATATATATATATATATATATATATATATATATATATATATATTGAACGTTGTTTTGTAGTGGATACACGTATTTGAGTATAGGCTCCGTATAACAGTACGTTTATTTATTTTCTACCGGCCTGAATATTCGAGTAAAATAAACTCTCCAGCAGGCCGGTAGACTAAAATAAATAAATATACCGTTTATTAAATAAACAGAGCGTCTATCTCAAATACGAATATCCACTGAAATGAACTTTTAAGTAATAAAAACGGATTAATAAATAAAGGCTCAATCCCTTTCTTTAGAAATTGCTTTGTTTACGTTATGGCACAAAACTGAGCAAATATGACTATTTCGAGAGTCATTGAAACATCTGTGCTTAAAGAGACTATTCAACTTTGGTTGACCATACACCGAGCTCCAAAGTATGTCAGGTCGAATGAATATTTTCACTAGCGTAACGCAGGTTCGAGTTCTCTCGAAGAGCGCATATTTTTCACTAATAAGATTCCTCAAATATTCATGCCGGTAGATGAAAATAAATATGCTTTTTAATAAACAAACGGCGTGTCTACTCAAATACCCGTATCCGCTACAAGTAACGATTAAGTAATATATATATATATATATATATATATATATATATATATATATATATATATATATATATAAAAGGATAATGGTCAGAATCAGACCAGAAAACATTAGTATTAAAAAGTGTAAGGTTGAAAAAAAGGTAGTGGATTCAACTGACCTCCTGATTTTTAAAAGTATATATATATATATATATATATATATATATATATATATATATATATATATATATGAAGAAATATAGTTTTAAGGTCTGCTATATTAATAGGATAAACTGCTCAATATCAGAAATAGAGCGTATGTAAATATAAATATAAAAGTGAACATTGAAGTAAACATTCAGAGGCGACAGGCTGTTTCATGCTAGACGCAATCGGCGGCCTGATGATTGCGGCCAGCATGAAACAGTGTTGACTTCAATATTCACTTATATATATATATATATATATATATATATATATATATATATATATATATATATATGAAATTTATCGGATTATTAAAAAATAAAAATCCATCTCTTTCTTTCTTTTATATATATATATATATATATATATATATATATATATATAAAATGTGTGTGTGTGTGTGTGTGTGTGTGTGTGTATGTGCATGTATTTATTTCTGTAGCAGCGGCAGTGTTCAATCAAATTCATCGCATCAGATGATAGTACCACGATTCAATAGTCAAAATCCAAGCACTCAAACTAGGGCACCTTCAAATTATTTAAAAATATAACAATAGTTTGTCCTTCAAAATGTAACATTACCATATACACACACGCACACGTGCGCGCGCGCACACACACACACACACACAGTCTCTCTCTCCCACAGACACAAATACGAGTGGGTACACATCTTCGCGCCTGAAGACGCACAATCGCATGCACAGACACCCATATATGTGTATATATGCATGGACAATAAGTCCATGAACTCGCACACACCTGCACGAATGGGCGTACATATAAGAGGGGGGCATATAAACATAAAATGCGGGGACAAATAGTTCTTAAGATTGTATCGTTGAATCAACTACGACTGAGAAATGAATTCCATCCTCACATGGTGCTCCATAATTGCGGCCTTATGCAATTCTAAGCCTTGCTTATTAAATCAATGGACATGTAATGCTTTTATATATGTATTTTCTTGCATATAAGCACATAATTAGCGTAAGTGTACTCATAGATCACAAAACACTATGATAATACTGCATATAAATTTATATATATATATATGTATGTGTGCAAGCATATATATATATATATCCACATAAATATATATATGTATGTATACGCAGACATTCGAACAAACAAACACAAATACACACACACAAATACCTCAACAAACAAATATATATATATATATATATATATATATATATATATATATATATATATAGATAGATAGATAGATAGATAGATAGATATAAATAGACAGGTAGATAGACATATGTGATTTTATACGCGCAGTATTTAATGGAAAGTGCTCAATATTAGTGATATAGATAAATAGCTAACTATAGATAGATTAATATATTGGGAGTAATATATATGTATACATAATATAAAAATCCAATATATATATATATATATATATATATATATATATATGTATATAAATAAAAAGAAAGAACAGTAAGATATAAAATCCGGTGTTCTTATAGATATTTTATTTTTACAAAATAGTGCTCAATGTAAATTTACAGAGCATTAATATTATAAATTAATTGATTTAAAATATGGTTATTTTCGCTACACAGCTTGAAGATGAAATGGAACTAATGCTTTTAATTTATTTGCAAAAATAAAATTAGGGGTTTTTAGCTTCTATTTTTGGAACATGGTTGGAACTATGTAGCGAAAATAACCATATTTTTTTAAATCAATTTATAATATATATATATATATATATATATATATATATATATATATATAGGTATAGGATTGGTGTATACAGAATATAAATTCCAATAACCAACAAATACTATTCTTAAAAGAGTGTTCAATACAGATTATAGCAAATATAATTATTTATTCCAAAATTATAACATAACAGTAATATGTATGTATACATAATATAAAAACGTCAATGCTACCCCAATGGATAATCTATCTATCTATCTATCTATCTATCTATCTATGGATGTGTGTGTGCGTTTGCGCGCGAGCTTGTGTGTTTGTGTGTGTGCTTTGCATGTGTGCAAGTCAGGAAATATTAGTAAATCCGTAATCTGACGCATGGATTTGTTAAACTTTATCCGATTTATACCAGTGTAACATTCGGTCTTTGTAATCAAATGAGACGATTGGTATTAAGTGCATTAACAAGGAAAGATAACATGTTGAAAAATAAATGCTTTTTTATTCTTCATTAGACTACGGGTTTATTGATGTAAATAAATTTATTGATTTATTGATATTTCTCATTAGGCTGCTTATTTATTGACGCAACTACGTATTTCTGCACAACATATAGATAATTATCGATATTTGCGCGCACATTAATATATATACGCTTATGTATATATGTGTGCGTGCTCGCACGCGCGCAGTTGTGTAAGGATGGAGCCTGATTTTGAAATTTTTATTTACATATAATTATAGGTATATTTCGTGTGCACTGATTAAAATTAATGGCTGTTCGCTGCACGTCGAAATTCGAAAAATCTAATTTCATTTCGACTTTTCATTCAGTTATTCAGAGGTGATCACCATTTATTCAGGTGAGACGTGAAAGGAAAAAAAAATAATAGAAATGTATGAATAACCTTGGAGATTCATTTGCAAATTACCCAGCGAAACAAACCATGAAATCAACTGCACAGTTTGACTGACTTCAAACAAAATAAGCCATGGAACCGTGTTTTTTACGAGCAAAAAACATTTAAGTATTTATATATATATATATATATATATATATATATATATATATATATATATATATAGATAGATAGATATAGATATATGCAATCGACACCATCACTTGACAAGACACCAGTAGTTTTCAAACAAAATGGCTATTTCTGTAGTGATGTTGGAACATGCTCATGTTATAATTTTTAAATATATATATATATATATATATATATATATATATATGGATTAGTTGTATGAATATGATTTTGTAACCATGCGTTTCACGCTATTGAGATCTTCAGAAAGACTGGTTTATTTTTTAACTCATATCTTAGCCCTATCACTGATATTGAGCATTTTCCAATAATACTGCACGTATTATATATATATATATATATATATATATATATATATATTATGAAATGGACAAAGTCCAATAATTATTTTAAGACATTTTTATGCTTATACATTATTTTTTTATAGATACAAATATTTAAGTAAAAGCTCTGTTTAGAATAAACATTATTAACAACATTTACCGCCCTGAATCTCCGAGAAATTGTCATAGAAAATATGCGTCCTCCGATAGGAATCGAACCTGTATCCTATATGTCTTAAAACAGTTGTCGAAATTTGTCCATTTCAGAACGAGTGACGTCATTTGTTTACATTTGGATACGACATAAGCAGATATGAATGTACGTGAGAAAATCATAGAAAATTGTAGTTTAAAAACAGTAAAATCGACCTTGTTAAGCGAAACGCTTCTCTATGGCGAAAAATCAGGTCAGTCTATATGACGGTTTCGTGTAGTATACGGTTTCGATTCCTGTCGGAGGACGTATATATTCTACGACAATTTCAAATTCTCGGTACGGGTGCTTTAAAAAGCAATCTAAATTCAGCATTTACTCCTAAGGTGTTCCTTTCTCAGGCCATGCACATTTTCCAGCGACATTTCCATTGATGGAAGCATTCTTGGAATTCCTCTTTTGGGATAGTGAGCAGCAGCCTGGTTGCATTCACTTGGCTTTTCTTGACGTCTTGAAACCTTATTCCTTTCCAGTGGAATTTCAATTTTGAAGAGGAAAACGTGACAAGTGGTGGTTGTCGGATATGGGAAATGTTGTGCTTGGCTCAAACCTGCTGCACTGATGAAACCTTTGTGGTGTGGTGAGGCGACCACACTCTACACACTTTCCTTCCAGTCGCTGCTATAAACAACGGCAACGAGCGAGAATGTTATAACTTAGTGCGCGACCGAATCCACTCCATTACCGTAGCAAAATTCCTGATACTTTTTGATCAGAATTCACACACACAAATATATATATATATATATATATATATATATATATATATATATATATATATATATACTTATTACTACGTTACTTTGTGGATAAGAATATTTGATTTCATTAAACAGTGTGAATTACGTCTACCGGCTTGTGCATTCGAGAAACTTATTAAAAAGAATGTGCTCTCTCTCAGGTCTCGAATTTGCGTTCCTTTTGTTGGATAAACCACTGTCACATGCAGCGTGCATTAGAACCGCTCCGTCAGAGAATGTCGCAATGCAGTGGTCTAAATACGTCTACTCAAACACGATGGTCCACAAAATAAAGTTAAAAAAAATATAAAAAATAATTTTTTCTAAATTTAAAATTCCCGTACGAATACGAATATAGTCACATCAACATAAACGAACAACGTAAACAACTTCCATATCTATCTATCTATCTATCTATCTATCTATCTATCTATATATATATATATATATATATAAAAGGCTCAACCACTAATATTCCATGGTTATAATTTATTACATTGGAATCATAATCACGAACGAATTTATCAGACCTACAAACTCTTTTTGAATACTGATGAATTGGATCGTGATTGCGATTCCAGTGTAATAAATTATAACCATGGAATATTAGTGTTTGAGCCTTTTATATTATATTCTTGCTTTGTCCTGGACAATGAGTTCTACCTGGATTCTATCCTCTTGGAAATTTACATATACTATTAATATATATATATATATATATATATATGAAGAAATATACTCTTATGGTGTGCTATATTTATCGGATAAAGTGCTCAATATCAGAGGTAGAGCGTGTGAAAATATAAAAGTGAATGTTGAAGTCAACTCTTAGAGGCGACAGGCTGTTTCATGCTAGCGCTGACGATTGCGTCTAGCAAGAAACAGCCTGTCGCCTCTAAGTGTTGACTTCAACGTTCACTTTTTATATATATATATATATATATATATATATATATATATATATAATACGTAACTCCACCAACATTGCATTAAACAAATATATTTTTAAAATTCAATTTACGTAAGGGTCAGGTCATACTCATCACCTGAAAATTGCGTTTTACATGAAACTCTGAGTCATACGACCGATGAGACATAATATATATATATATATATATATATATATATAAACTTCTCTCTGTTAAATTTTAATCCACCACTTTCTCTCGTCGGTTACCCCTCTCTATAGCTCTAACATTCGTCCCACACTCTTATACTTACTCTCTCTAAATTTTATTGTTTATTTCCGGAGTTGTTTTTTTTGTTTTCTTTTTGAATTTGTAGGTCTGATGAATTGGATCGTATTTACGATTCCAATGGAATAAATTATGGCCATGGAATATTAGTGTTTAAGCCTTTTTATTATATATATATATATATATATATATATGTGTGTGTGTGTGTGTGTGTGTGTGTGTGTGTGTGTGTGTGTCTGTGAGTGCGTGTGTCTGTGTGTGTGTGTGTGTGTGTGTGTAATATATACTAAGTTTAACTGACAGAAATATATACTTATCATGTCCAGAGAAGGTTGAAAATACTCGAGCAAAAACGTCATGACTTTTCCATTAATTTTCTTTCATTAATTAAATACCGGTCGCCCCCACCCACCTTCACTCTGACACTATTTAGCAGTGGAGGCGGCGTGTTAAAGGTTCTCTAAAAATAGAAGTGATGCCCATGTCAACCGGTCGCGCATAACACGTGACCGCCGATAAGGGCATGCACTCCTTCGCAGATCTTCACACAGATAAACCACGACGCAGAAGACAACACATGAAACTCACCATAACAAAACAACATCTTTGATAATTGGTATAAAACTAACCGGAAACGCTATGAATAATAACATCTATGGACGATTTTACATTCTTTAACAGCCTGATAAACGAAAAAAATTTAGAATGCTGGAAAAATTCAATAAAAAATTAATTAAATCTTCCTTGTTTGATGGTTTCAATGAAAGATGCTTCAAAGAAAGGTTGCTGCCCATATATATACATACACACACACACACACACACACACACATATATATATATATATATATATATATATATATATAAATTGTCCGAATGTTCTTTTCTTCCGAGAGCTTTCGGCTATACCCATTAGCCATTTTCTAGGATGAAATATTTTAAATGTTAAATAAGAGATAGTGTGTTGCATGTATGTATTTATATAATTTTTTTTTTTCAAAACACGGTCAAGATATTGTGTCCATGTTCATAGTTGATATTACTGAGTGTTTTTTTTTATTTATGATTAAGGCTTCCATTATTTTTAACCATTTTTTAGATGATGCTATTATATTAGTGTTGTCAACAAGTATGTTAGGAATAGGGTTCAGTAGGTCTCCATGAATATTTAAATGAGATCTAAACGAGCTATAGTTAGAAAGGTGTAGAGTGAGTCTACGTGTCAAACATGTTGTAGTATGGCCTATATAATTATTTACGAATTTTGATTGGTCAGGAATACAATTCCTTAATGGGCAAATTATATATATATATATATATACATACGATTATTTAATATAATATATTTAGAGGGGAAAAGCGCTCGGATTTAATTGATTGATTCATTTTCTACGGCATTTGAGTTCATTTAAAGCCAGAAATATTTTTAGAATTTTAGGCGGGGTTTGAGTCAATGATTTAATTATACGAGTCTTACTAATTAACCCATAGCTGGGAGAAGAAAAGGTGTATTCACACCTCCCTCCCCACAATGGTATTTGGGTCTAAGTGAATATAAAGATCCCAACTGCAATTAGAACTCGGCTCTTTAATTAACAAGTCCAAGCCATTATCTATTACTCCCTCCGCACATCCAAGCTTACGCCATCTGGTATTTCCAAACGGTCACCCATCTAGGTACTGACCAGGTTCGATATGGCTTAACTTCGGTGATCGTGCAGGATCCGGTGTGTCAACGCGATGTTGCTGTAGGCCGTCAATCGAAGGAATCAACAGTCAGTTTCACGCTTCTCTCTATGTCCACACACTGTATATCGATATATCTATCCATATATCAATCTATCAATATCTATCCATATATCTATCCACACATCACAACACACACACACACACACACACACACACACACACACACACACACATATATATATATATATATATATATATATATATATATATATATATATATATATATATATATGCGAAACGGTACTGTATGCGAATGACATAATTAAGCTCTTGGTAATATATTTCAAATGAGCACTCTTGAGAAGCACCCTAATTCTACAAACAGCAGCCGCCTACGCTAAAACGCAAAGCTCTTCGGTAAAATGAATACGAGCACTCTGGGTGACTGGCGTGTGTTTACATTCATTAAAGCAATACATTAGAATTAGCAGTTGTCTCTCCGCCTAGTGCTGGTGGCATAGGGTTAGAAATTCCGCCTGATAACACATCGGTCGGTTTTCGATCCTGGCTTGATGCTTTTGGACGTCTCGTCTCACTGAGGAACTGCGAAACAGTACTGCTTGCGAATGACACACACACACGCTTATATATATATATATACAAAACCTGTCTAAATTATTCAATGGAACATGTATCAATAAAGACATGCTACCAAAATATACGTAATATATTTATTCGAAAATTTTAACATGAACATGTTATAAAATCACTAAAAAAATAGACATTTTGTTTCAACGCTTCTGGTGTCTTAACAAGTGATGATGTTGAATGTAGAATAAAGGGTTTCCGAATAAATAATTACATTTTCTCTACTCTGTATTGAGAACTATATATATATATATATATATATATATATATATATATATAGCCTGGCGATTGCATATAGTATGAAACATACTGTCGCCTCTAAGTGTTGACTTCACACGCTCTATCTCTGATATTGAGCACTTTATCCCATAAATATAGCACACCATAAGACTATATTTCTTTATATATATATACATTGCATATATTTTGGTAGCATTTTGTTGTTGAGACATCTTTCATTGAATAATTTAGAAAAATTTTGTCTACTTATTTTCAATTGGATCTGTTGTAACCGAGAAAAGGTTACTGAATGAGCAATAACCAAAATGGAGGTTGGAACTGAAATGGTAATCTTTATCTTTATAACATCAACAAAATACAATACTCGCTAGCGGCGTGAAGTAGGTAAACAGCACTGCTTGTCCGTGAATAAGAACAGATCCAATTGAAAAGTAGTAGACAAAACTAATTCATCTTTATTGAATGAAACATCTCTCTCTCCCCCTCTCTCTCTCTCTCTTTCTCTATCTATCTATCTATCTATCTATCTATCTATCTATCTATATATATATATATATATATATATATATATATGTATATTTATATATGCATGATTCGGCATATTAACTTTCTTAAAATGAAAATAGAGTTGTTTCCTTCTCTCAAAAGCTGGTAGCAATAATGAAAAATGCACCAAATTTTAACAATTTAAAAGAAGTGCAATCTGTTCAGTTTAGAATTGAACCGTTGCAGAATCTTATGATTTGAAGTTGCTGACCATTTTGCGCAGAACCAGTGAAACATTTCGTTAAAAAGGAAAACATTTAGATTATTCACTGTGTCCCAGCAAGTCTGTAAAAATATCGACATGTCTAAATTCAGAGTTTTCCTTCTCCTAAACTGGTTGCCAATCAAGAATATAAAGACTTTGCTATTAACACATAGCTAGAGGAAAATGCTTGCCTTTTTCAAGGGGATTAGCGAAATGCAAACGAAATTATATCGACTAGAATTTTAAGTCGGCTTGATTAAACTACGTTCGGATTTCATATATACCGGGTGTCCCAAAAGACAGTATACAGTGTTAATAAAATCCTAAAACATGGCACAAGAAACTAAGCTTGTTCATATTTTTAGCACCATTAAAGAAGCCATTGTTGTTTTACTTGCTAGACTTGCCATCACGTCCTCACGTCTTGAAGACAAGCTGTATACCTCCAGATGAGCGCCATCATTTTCGGCAACCTTCAGCCACCTTCGGACACAGGCCGCTCCAACGTTTTACACCATCACTTCACCGACTTTGCTGCCGGCCGTGCGGATTCACTCATAAAACTGTGATAGGTCACGTGGCTTAGTTGCATACACCTTGCTTATTTAAAAAAAAAAAAATAGCTCGACAAAAAATAGTCATAAGGTGTGAGGTCAGGAGCCCTTTCGAGGGGACCCCTTCGACCGATCTAAGGAGACTTGATGTTCAGGAAAGCCCTCACTAACCTGGCAAAGTAGGGAGGGGTTACGTCTTGTTAAAAAAAAACATATTGACATGGTCACTCCTTGCTTGAAGTTCTGGCACAGCAAACTCCTGCAGCATCTTCAGGTAATTTTCCCCAATGATCGTTTAGCATTTGGTTGTTTAGTTTTATGGCATATCAAAACCTCAGTGGGTCAGTTAATGCCAACAACATTTTTGGAATAGATTCATAGCGTTAGTTTGGTAAAAAAGGTGTATATATATATATATATATATATATATATATATATATATATATATATATATAGTCTTAAAATGTGCTATATTTATGGGATAGAGTGCTCAATATCAAAGATAGAGCGTGTACAAATATAAAAGAGAACATAGAAGTCAACACTTAGAAGGGACAGTCTATCTCATGCGAGATGCAATCGTCAGGCTACAATCGTCATGGCCTGACGATTGCATCTAACATGAAAACAGACTGTCGCCTCTAAAATGTTGACTTCTATGTTCACTTTATATATATATATATATATATATATATATATATATATATTTGAACCATTTTTCAGTTACTCATATTTTTGAGTACAATCACATGTATTAATGGTAATATTTTTTTTTCAAAAATGTATTGCTGGTAATATTTTTTCAAAAATACATTGCTGGGTAATATATTTTTTCTTCAAAAAATTATTTCTGCTAATTTCGGGTTAACTATTTGCCCATAGCTGGGGCCCTAACAGGTGCTACCACCCCGGGTCAGGGTGGACCTGGGGACACTAGCAATTAAGATGTGGTTACACGCTCCTCAAAATCTCCTTATCAGAAGCCTTGCTGTTGGACGTAGTTTATCGTCTTACCCTGGACGCGGATGTAGTTTATTGCCATATCCTGGACGCCCGGTGATCGTGTTATCGGATGCATTGCTGAAGAAAGATGAGCCTTGTACTGTACATGTCACACCAAATCGCCAGTTTCGGAGATTCCCTTTCATGTTCGAGAATTTCGACAGGCTGTTTACCTGACCAAAAAGACGAAAGATACACTCGTCGCTGAACCTTAAGTTTTCCAACATCTGGCGGTTGTTTTCGGAACGGCAGAGGAGGGATTCACACAATTCCACAGGAGCATCATAATCTTCCGCTTGAAGTACGGGTAGAGATATACCACTTTCCGAAGCATGCGCAGAATAGTTCCGTTGTTGATACTGAGTTGCAGTGCGGTCCACCGGATGGGCTTTCCCTGGCTTTAAGGCAACACCTACTGCAGGAGTTCGGTGTTTTCATCAGTGGATGTAGTAGCAGGCCTTCCGCTAAGGGGTTTGTCAAGAACCGATCCTGTTTCGAGAAACTTACTATGTATAGCATAAATTGTGCTCCACATTGGTGCACTGTGATGAACATGATGCTTCTAAAACTCGCGCAGAACAGCAGTCGGAGACCGAAAAACTTTTTACTAGCCGGCAATTTTGCAACACTGTTCAAACGTCAATCGACGAGTCATGGGCAAGGGTATGATACATTTATAAAAACTGCAAAACATAAGCTGTCAAATGCTGATAGTCTCATAACATAACATATATATATATATATATATATATATATATATATATATATATATATATATATTTATATATATGTCAAGAAGATAATGTAAGGTAGTTTGAAAAAAATGCTAATTTGTCGACTAACCCAGCTTTTATAGATTCTTCCAGGATATTTTAGACATTCTCCTAATAATTCCTTCATAAAAAATAGTATAATTTTGAGCCTGTTTCGTAGGATTTTTTTTTATTTTGAAGCAGCGATTTTTGAACTCAGTTTTTATAAATTTTTTCTATCTATCTATTTATCTAGCTAGATAGCTAGCTATGAGTATGTATGTATACACTGCTAAATTAAATAATTGTTTATATGGATATATATAGGTACATACCAATTGCTTTTTCTCGTTCTCTTCATATATATATATATATATATATTTGGTTGGATAGATGTGTTTGTGACCCTGGGTTTCACGCTTTAGCGATCGTCAGACTCTGATATTGAGCGCTTTCTAATAAGTACCATGCATATAATATATAAATAATTATACATATATATATTTATTTATTTATATTTTTCACACACACACACACACACACACACACACACACATATATATATATATATATATATATATATATATATATATATACTTATCATTTTCACTACAATAGAAGAGCTGACCCTTCCTGAGGACTTGTTGGCATAGGATTTGAATTAAGAATTATTCTTCCCCAGAACTGGCAGTTCTCCGAAAAACATAAATACACACACACACACACACACACACACACACACACACACACACACATATATATATATATATATATATATATATATATATATATATATATATATATATATATGTACTATTATATACATATATATGTGTACTATTATATATATATATATATATATATATATATATATATATATATATATATATATATATAGATAGAATATATAGAATAGTATATTTTGGCAGCTATTTCGAATTTATTATCTTTTTGACTAAAGACCAACCATATTTCTTTCGTTTTTATTTTTTCTTCGGATCGGAATATTTCCCTGGTTTCCAGGGTTGATTTGAACATAAATTTGTCGTATTTTTTAGGCTTTAATAAGCCATTGTCAAAGAATTTTGGCTGCTTAATAAGATTTATTTCATCAGCATGTAGTTTCATGTATCGCATCTTCATGCGTCTGCTTGTGCATTAATTTATTTTTTAATTGTAAAATGTATTTTACATTCTTTGTTTTCAAAACCGAATGGAATGTTATCTGTGCCGACTTCATTTTTTTTTATGATTTAAGCTTTTAATTGTTTCAAACTGTTTATGTGTTATAGTATTCTTTTATCATCGATAAGCATTTGCCGGATTTCTTGTGTTTTGTTGGTAGGTAATTAAGTTTATATGCAAACTTAAGAACTGCTTAATTTTCAAAGATTATTCTCAGATATTTAATTTCATCCGTATTTTCAGTCATATAAATAGATCGTAGTGGATGCAAATTGTTGATTTAGCTTTTTTTAAATTTTGTTTCCTAAGGATGACCTATAAAACTCTGATAAGGTTGGTCCGATAGGCGAACCCATAGCAACGCCATTGGTTTGTGTGAATATATTTCTTAAGTGTTAAGTGGAAGGCAGATGTAAATTTTTTGTTTATTTTTTTATTTCAACATAACGAGTGTAAATTTTTATTTTTATTTTTTTAATTTATTACGAAATGACAGGTCTAAATTGTTTGGTTTAGTTGCTTTTATTTCATTTCAACATAGCGGGTGTAAATTACTGCTTTATTTTTTTGTTTTTTAATGTTATCTTGTTTTCTAAGGTTGACATAAAATTGTGAAAGTGTTGGTGGGAATTTTCCGAACGCATAGCAACGCCACAGATTTGTGTGAATATATTTCTTAAGTGTTTGTGAAAGGAAATGTATGTATGTGCAGAAGGATTATATATGTGCGTGTGTAATAAACATTTGCTGTTAAATGGGAGAGATTTATGAATACACATAATAGTTTTAATACAAGGAAATTTCGAACGGCGAAAAATTAAATTAATCATCTAACATCGT
>CAHIKZ030000052.1:402500-405000 GCA_903632075.3 Acanthosepion pharaonis
ATGCATTCATACATAGACATTGTTAGAACCAACAAGGCCCCCAAATGACCTCTCCACATGTTTTGAAATTGTTTTCCTGCTCCTAGACCGTTCGCCACACAAAGCTATAGAACCCAGTCTCTCTCTCTCTCTCTCTCTCTATCTATCTATCTATTTATATATCTTAAGAGATAGATAGATAGATAGATAGATAGATAGATAGATAGATAGATAGATAGACAAACCGAGAGAGTGAGAGAGAGAGACTAGGTTTATATATATATATATATATATATATATATATATATATATATATATATATATATCGCATATGTATATATATCATAGGTATATTTTATATGCAATTATCTGCATTATATCTGTATAGGTATATTATTTTGAATGTTAAACATTTGCCCTTGTGTTATCATTTGTATAAAAAATCTTTATCTATCTATCTATCTATCTATCTATCTATCTATCTATCTATCTATCTATCTATCTGATCTTTCTGAATGTTCATTATTCATCTATCTATCTATCTATCTATCTATCTATCTCATTTGTTCATTATCTATCTATCAAACATCATATTAAATATCTATTTGCTCATTATAATCTAACTAAAAATGTTCTTGATCTTGAATGTTCATTACATTCATGTATCTACATCTATCACACACACATTCATTCACTATCATCTATCGAGCACGCACTCTGAATGTTCATTATCAAATATATCAATGTTCATCTATCAAATCTATCTCATATCAGTCGTTGATAAAATTGTGTCTACGCCACGTGAGCTTTTTATATATATCTATCTTTCTTGTACTTAGGTATAAACTTGCCGTTTAATAGCTGACTCGAGTATATGCTTCTAATTGGCATTATTAAATATTAAAAAAAGGAAAGGATCATTTGCATTTGCAAGGTAAATATTTGATAAGAACAAACTTTCAGAAAATGGTAACTAGACACAGATCATCACCCTATGGGATGTAAATTTACACGCGTACACACACACACACACACACACACACACACATGCATATGTATATATTTATAACGCATTTTTGTTACATGAACCTGTTAGTATATATATTTTGTTACATGAACTATATATATATATATATATATATATATATATATATATATATATATATATATATATATATATATACCTATATATATATAATGCATAAGTTTTTTATTTAACACAAACACAGACTCATATCAATATATATATATATATATATATATATATATATATATATGTGTGTGTGTGTGTGTGTGTGTATAATTAATCATATTCTCTTAAAATACAGTAGAAATACATTTAAAATTACAAAATATTCCTAATCTATCTATTGAATTATCTCTGTACACACACACACACACACACACACATATATATATATATATATATATATATATATATATATATATATATATATATATATATATATATATATTAGTGTTTGAACCTATTATATTATAGTCCTGGACATATAGTTCTACCTAGATTCTATTCTTGGCAATTTATATATATATATATATATATATATATATATATATATATATATATATATATATATTATTAAATTAATTGATTTAAAATATGTTTTTTTTTTCATATTAATGCTCTGTAAATTTACATTGAGCACTATTTTGTAAAATAAAAATATCTATAAGAACACCGGATTATATATCTTGCTGTCCTTTCTTTTTATTTATATACATACATACATACATACACACACACACACACACACATATATATATATATATATATATATATATATATATATATATATATATATATATATTGACCAACTAATATTATCTATATCTATCTATCTATAAAGTGGGTTATACTAATGGCATAATTGTGTTGGAGATTAGCCAGAGTGCGCATGTATATACAGTGTGGTCAACAAGCAGTGCGTCCACACTGAATATCGACTCTGTGTTTCATGCTAAAAAGCAATCGTCAGGCCATCCGTCATATATATATATATATATATATATATATATATATATGTGTGTGTGTACACACAGACACACACACACACACATACACTCACGCACACACACGCGCACATACACACATACATATATATACACACACATACACCAGCACATGCACACACACGCGAGCACGTACACACACACGTGCATGCTCGTACGTACGCACACGTGCACTCGCGCACCTTCTCTATCTCTCTCTCTCACAAACACACACACACGTGCGCACTCACACACACACACACATCTATGTATATATATGTTTGTGTCTGTGCCTCTGTGTATACGTATGGAATATTTCATTCTGTTCAAAATTGCAGACGATAACCCCTCTATATCCTTCCGATGTATCAAATTCAGTCAAACATTTAACGAAACCAACGCACACACCTATTACTGAAAATTCCGAACTTTTTACATACACTTAAGTTAATGGGTTCTCTTCTCATGTTTTTTTTTATTTCCACTGGCTCGTCAGTTTTTATTTGTTTTT
>CAHIKZ030000052.1:410000-412500 GCA_903632075.3 Acanthosepion pharaonis
CTATATATATATATATATATATATATATATATATATATATATATATATATATATATATATATATGCATGAAAATTATATCTATAACTTTAAATGGTTAGATCTTACTGAAAATTAAATGCAAATATCATAATTACCCTAGACATAGCCAGGGAAAGCAGTATTGAAAAATATGTTTTTGTTAATATAATAAAAGAAAGTTAAGTTTTAACCTCTGATCTTGAGTTGAATGACCTTGAACATGTTCGGTAAAAGTTTTAGTGTCGTTCCAACTCATTCTTGTCATTCCTTGTTCTATAGACATAATTTGACACCACATAAAGGCCATGCTAGGGATCGTTAAACTATATTTTTGTATGCCATGTCCTTTCGGCTCGTAGTCAATGATAGCACACCACAGCTTCCTTTTCTATGTGTCACTATGTACGAATTACTACGACTTCTTCGGGAAAATAGTAGAGCTGTTTCTCTTCGTCTTGTCCATTGTTTTTTTAATTAAACATTTTAATTCTCGTAGATTGGTTGATAACCAAGGCTAGATAATCCAGTCTACTTTGCTATTTAATCCATTGTTGGTGTGGAGGCGATAAGAGATAGCTCCATGCTTTTCTTAACTGCATTATTATAAAAACGAATGAGAAAGACAAGGACAGAATTTGAACCCGGATATTTGATCCCACTTACTGCGTTAGTAACGTGTGAATGTAATAATTAGTCATACACATATTGTTATAATAACTAATATTTTTACTAGTGACGTAGCATAAAAGAAAATATACGATCATGTATAGAACGAAAGTAAACAATCTTATTCGAGGTTATATATTATAGATTGTCATCTTTTCCTTTATCTTGCATTTTTCCTTTCTCTTCTTTCTTTCTTTCTTTCTTTCTTTCTTTCTTTCTTTCTTTCTTTTCCTTCTCGCCATTATCTGTCACTCTCAGTCTATCTATCTATCTATCTATCTATCTATCTATCTATCTATCTATCTATCTATCTCCTAGGTATTTATCAGTCTTTTTTCTTTCCCTTCTCACCATTATCTGTGACTCTCAGTCTATCTATCTATCTATCTATCTATCTATCTATCTATCTATCTATCTATCTATCTATCTATCTATTTCCTATGTATTTATCTTTCTTTCTTTCTTTCTTTCTTTCTTTCTTTCTTTCTTTCTTTCCCTTCTCGCCATTATCTGTCACTCTCAGTCTATCTATCTATCTATCTATCTATCTATCTATCTATCTATCTAATGCTGTTCATATCTATGTAGGCATGCATATATATATATATATATATATATATATATATATATATATATATATATATATATTATTTCAAAAGTAACTATAGTAGTAGATACACGTATTTGAAAGAGAATGGTATTATTTTTATTTATTAAAGCGTCTGTATGACGTTTTATCGATCTGTACATTTGAGAAATCTTAGCAACATTGCCTTTCTTTCAAAGCGGGTTCCATCTCTGCCTAGGAACCCATGATGCTTTACGAAGATTAAATAATCATTATTTGTTTAATAAATAAAAATAGGCGTCTATTTCAAATACGAGTATCCACTACGAAAATGTTTGAAGTACTAATAATGGCGGATTAAAAATAAATCCATTAATTTATTAGAAAATTGCACGCCACACACACACACACACACACACACACACACACACACACACACACACACACACACACACACACACACACACACACACACATATATATATATATATATATATATATATATATATATAAACGTCATAAACAGATTTAAACCAGAATTAAGTAGATCATAACACCACACGCAAAAGCACACAACATGCACACATAGTGACCAAATATAGTAACAGTAACCACTCACATACATGCACGCTCACATGCGGTTGTTTGTGGGGCACGAATGTGTATATATATATATATATATATATATATATATATATATATACACATATTGACAAAAGCAGGAGAACTACACACAGGCACGTACACAAACCCTACTCAACTTAGGAAGTATGTGTATACATATATATGTGTGTATGTATGTGTGTGTATACGGATTTCATGTAACTTGGGAAGTATGTGTATGTACGTATATGTGTATGCGTGTGTGTATGTACTGATTCCTTGTAATGGGACGGTATGTGTGTGGGTTTGTGCGTGTGTATGTGTGTGTGAGTGGACAGATGTGTTCACTGATTTCTTGTAGTGAGACAGTGTGTATGTATGGAGAGGAGATATACACATATATGCACGCATGCTGACAAAACCACAGAAAATTGACATAGATCTAGGAACACACAGGGGTCACTAAAAGATAAGCATGCCGATAACTACTCCATCATTTCTCGAACTAGTCTTAATTGTTTTATAACCTTTCACGCAGAACTTTTCACTGCCAGTTCAAGAAAGACGTTTGGATCACTAACACAAAAACAAGAGAATGTCTCATATCAGCATCGAAAAACATAAAGAAAAAAATGAATTATTTT
>CAHIKZ030000052.1:422500-492500 GCA_903632075.3 Acanthosepion pharaonis
CATATTTTATCTGATGCCACTGCTAAATCTATGAGAGAGTTTCATTTTTATTTTGTTTGTAGTCTTTAATTATAGTGTCTAGTCTATTAGCTTTTATATGTCTGTCAGTAGGAATGGTAATGTCCAAATTATTATTATTATTTTATTTCAATTGATTTCTAATGTGTACTCATTTCTTTCCGGGTCCCGCCCAGGGACCTAAGGTTAGAAATGGCATCATGACGTTTTCCAATGAAAAAAAAAAAAAATATATAAACAAAGCCCTTTGTAAAGTGTGGGCTGTACTTGTGAGAACAATTTTTTGCATTTCTTTAAAGCACGGGCTTCCAGGAATCCCTTCAATTAGTCTACTGGAATCTTTTCCAACCAATCCAAGGGTTCCAACCACAACGAGGATTGTTGATGTTCCCATGTGCCACATTTCTGAGAGTTTTTTTTTAGCATTTTGTCTTTATTTTGTGTCATACGAGTTGTTCCCAAGTATCAACCTGAGACTTCAAGGGACAATTTTTTTTGTATCAGATGTAAAATGATGAGGTTCCATGTAATCAGCGAGAAAAACAGGTAAGACAGAAATCTACACAAGATGTAAAAGTAACCATGGATGTGATTTTTTGCCCTTCATATAATTTAGGGCTACTTGGATTATTATTTTTATTTCCCTTGATTTCTGGCGTTTACACATTTCTTTCCGGTTCCCGCCCAGGGACCTAAGGTTAGAAATGGCATCATGACACTTTCCACTGACAAAAAAAAAAAAATCCATAGCTAAAGCCCTTCGTAAGGTGTGGGCTCAACTTGTCAGAACAATTTTTGTATCTCCTTGAGGCATGGACTTCCAGGAACCTTCAATTAGTCTACTGAAATCTTTTCCAACCAGTCCTAGGGCTCCAACTACAACAGGGATTGTTGATGTTCCCCATATGCCACATTTTCGAGATTTCTATTTCAAGGTCCTTGTATTTTGACAACTTTTTGAATATCTTCAAAGATACATTGAAGTCAGCAGGGGCTATTATTATTATTATTATTGTTATTATTATTATTATTATTATTATTTTAATCAACGCATTTACAAAGTTTTTCAACTGAAACCTAAAATAAATAAAACTTTTTGTTTGGAAATTATCGCAAAAGTTTTTTTACGCAAGTAATGCTCATGGGCATATTCGTTTGTATGTTAGTTAAAGGTGAATTTCCAGTGATTTTCATAAGGGGTATGTTATTAATATTAGTAGTAGTAGCAGCAAAGAAAGAAATTGATTGACTTATTCGTTTTCTACGTATATCTACTCAATCCTGGGTATGACGATAAACTACATCCAGCAGCAAGGCCTCTGATCAGGAAGTTTCGAGGAGCTCCACCTATTAATTGTTGTTGTCCCCTGGTTTACCCTGACCCGGGGTAGTAGCACCTGTTAGGGTCTCAACTATGGGCAGATTGTTAACACTATGAAAGTATGAAAATACAGAATTATATTGGGTTGGTGCATCATTATCAAACGTTTTTGTAGGCGAGTTATTTGTTAATAAAAAATGCCGTTTTATTTACATTTTAAATAATATTATTTCATTTTCCGTTATAAAAATGCCTGTCGATAATCATACACTCTGGAATAATCATTTAAAAATGTTATTGTTGAATTGTTATGTTTCTTTTTTCATAATAAATATTGTTTAAAAATGCCTGATAATTATGCACCAACTGACCTTCATTAAAAAAGAAATATTACCAGTAATACATTTAACTCCCGAGAAAATTCTTCTTCACAAAAATACGTCAATGAGACCTGATCTACAAACTGATTTCTTACAAACAATACATATTCTGTTCATACGAACCTACCCTGAAAATCGGCATTGAATAACCCATTGAGGTGTCGATATGCCGTAAAGTAAAACAAATCCAAATCAACCCTCAACCCAATGCAGATTATTTAAAGTCAGAAAATATTTTAGATTCTAAGAATTTTTTTTTATTTTGGCGATAATAATAGTTTAGTGATACAAGTCTTTCTAATTAACCCATAGCTGGGGAGAGAAGAGATGGATTCATACCTTTCCCTAGAGTATCTGCGCCTAAGTAAATATAACGAACTCAACTGGTTTTGGAACTCGGCTCTCCGATTAACGGCTCCGAACCATTATACATCACACCACCCATACACCCACAGTACCTGGTATTGTGAAGTGGGCACCCATGTAGGTACAGACCAGGCTCGGCGTTGCTTAACTTCGGTAACCGTATGGGAACCGGTGCTTCAACATGATGTGGCCATTAACCAGTAGTAAAGACAGAAACTTTTCTAGAATAATGTTGCATATAATGATATTAAACATACCAATTATTATTATTATTATTATTATTAGTAGTAGTAGTAGCAGTAGTAGTAGTAGTAGCAGTAGTAGTAGTAATGTGACAGATAAAAGCAATCATTTTAATATTGTTGATATTTTACCATTATTATTATTATTATTATTATTATTATCAGTAGTAGTAGTAGCAATGTGACAAGATAAAGGCAATCATTTTAATATTGTTGACATATTATTATTATTATTAGTAGTATTAGTATTAATGTGATAAGATAAAAGCAATCATTTTAATATTGTTGACTTTACACTATTATTATTAGTAGTAGTATCAATAGTAGAAGTAGTAATGTGACAAGACAAAGGCAATTATTTTAATATTGTTGACATTATTATTATTATTATTAGTAGTAGTAGTAGTATTAATATTAGTAGTAATGTGATAAGATAAAAGCAATGATTTTAATATTGTTGACTTTATACTATTATTATTAGTAGTAGTAGTAATGGGTAAATAGGAGGACAGACTGGGTTCTGTACCCTTGGGTGGCAACCGGTCTAGAAGGAGGAAAAGCTCAAAACCGGCCTGGAGAGTTTTGGGCTCCGTCAGACTATCTTGCCCAAGGGACACAACTTCTACTGCGACTGCAGTACATATGGTGCCCCAACGACCCTATGGGTCACAGGGAAAAATATATATATATATATATATATATATATATATATATATATATATATATATTATTAGTAGTAGTAGTAGCAAAGAAAAGGAATTGATTGGCTGATTCGTTTTCTACGTTTATCTACCCAATCCTGGGTATGACGATAAACTCCATCCAGCAGCAAGGCCTCTGATCGGGAAATTTCGAGGAGCGTGGAACCACCTCTTAATAAATAAATAAAAATACACCATACCTGATATTAAGCGAATGGTTGTCAAAACAAGGATTCATCTCACTTACCATCGTATGTTGATCATCTGTATGTGTCCAGATCCGAATGAGGCAGAGGATTAGTTCAACTAGAACCGTCTTGGAGAACCACAGCAATCGATCTTCAAAGATACTTGGACACTACATTAGATTGTCAAAGTTCTAAGAAGTTTATTCCGTAATAAAGGAAGCCAACAAATTCAAAAGTGAATTTTAAGTGGGTGAAGAAGTGCCCCCCCCCAAAAAAAAACGATAGCACACATTCTGCAGTTACAAAGGACCTAAAAAAGAAAGCAAAAGCAAATACAATGTACCAAATGCACTAACTATGGCAAGACAAGACTCCTCATGATAAATACTCTGCCCGTACCAATGTTGTGGATTCAGGATGAAATCGGTACCAATAAATAGCAAAATAAAGAAGGAATATAGGAAAATAAATGTATTAGTGTAATAATACAAACTGGTAATGCAGGTTAGTAGTTCCAGGAAGGCGGGTTAGTAGCAAAATATATATAGAGTCTTTGGTATCGACGTATCACTGTATGAGATTTTACTGAGTCTACGCACATGCTCACTGTGATTCTTGCTCGTTACGTTTGTTTTGTTTCGTGCTCGTTCGTCCTTCTTTCTCGTTCTTCCGGACATTCACCAGCAGTAGTATATGTATACCCTGGGTGAATCCATTTGTGTAAAAAGGGGAGAACCCCTCAAAAACCAAGCAAGCTGAAGTAGACAAACCCCGTACCAATCAGTGGTTACGTACTGCAAGCTTAAAATCTGAAACAGCAGGTTTTATTCTTGCTGCACAGGACAAATGCTTAGAAATTACCAAGTACATATACTGAAAGATTGTGTTAACCGGAAATGCAGTGTTATGTGGTAAATATTCAGAATCAGTTGACCATATTGTATCAGGTTGGGCCGTATTAGCAACTCCTGAATATAAAACTATAAAAGCATGATAGAGTGGGCCAATATATGCACTGGAACATATGAAACTTTTACGGAAAGGAAACTGTAAGAAATTGGTATGAACACCATCCAGACCCGGTTACGGAGATAGAACCTGGAAAAATTTTAAGGGACTTTACACTACGCACAGACAAGACAATCAAAGTTAATCGGGCATACATCGTGATCAAATGTGGTTTCTTATTGACATGGCAAAGTGTTTTTCTGTAATTCTTATAATGGCGTCAAGACAGCAAAACGTCTTATCTGAGCAAACGTGAAAAAGAAACTCAATTAGTTTAGTGGATTTTTACTTATTAAACATTTTGTGTTACATCATTTGGACAATTTTGCTGTTACACCCGGTATATATATATATATATAAAAGTGAACATTGAAGTCAACACGTAGTGGCGACATACTGTTTCATGCTAGGCGCAATCGGCGGCATGCCTAGCATGAAACAGCCTGTCTTTCTGAGTGTTGACTTCAATGTTCACTTTATATTTATATTTACATACGCCCCTATCTGATATTGATCTTTATCCCATATCTATAGCACACCTTAAAACTATATATCTTTATATATATATATATATATATATATATATATATATATATATATATATATATATATATATGCACACACACACATATAAATATATAGGGTATTGGGGAAGCAGATCATTATTCAAACATATATTGTTAAATATAACAGACACGAATGTCTATTATGTTTGATCATGAGCATTTCGAAGCTTCGTATAGCAAACTTCTATGTAAACATAACAGGATATCATCTTTGATGGTGAATATGTTTGTTGAAATGTCTTTATAACCATTCTGATGATGGCTCATGTGAGTCGAAAGTTGAGATCGACGAGCAGCCTAATTAAAAAATATCCAAATGTTGGACAGTTTTGTCTCTCTTTTCTCTAGAAATTAAAGGCTCTACACTTAACTGAAAACAGCTCATAATCAAATGTAATAGGCATACCTTGTTTGTTATATTTAACAATATATATATATATATATATATATATATATATATATATATATATATATATATATATATATATGTATATATAATGGAAATCTATTTAAACTCGGTGGGTGAAAAACCTGGATAGCACAATTTTCAAATAAATTGGCATCAGAGAAAAAAAAGAGGAAAAAAAATAGCCAGAAACCTCCGAACAGAGCGAAAGAAATCATCGAGTACCTTAAATCTCTGGTACAAAGAAAAAAAACCCAGTGACTCTTCCGTCGAATTCGACGTTTGAGGGTCAAGCAGAGCAGTTCCAAGGAAACCGACAGCCTGACAACAGCACATGAGATTTGGTTATAGTGGTGAAGGTTTCGTGCAGGACCATTCACATTTTCTGAGGAAGGCACGGTGGAGTAATGGATAGCGACTCGGATTGAGGAATCGGGGAGCTGAGTTCGAATTCCAGTCGAATCCATTACATTCACTTACGTGGGAAAACGTGTGGATCCTCTTCTCTCTCTCTCTATATATATATAAAATGTATAGCCTTGGATGGCAACTGGTCAAGGAGAAGAACAACTCTGAATTCAAAACCTGCACCAAAAAGTGTATATGTATATATATATATGTGTGTTTGTGTGTGTATAAATATAAATCACAGGTCCTGAAAATTATCGGTAGGAATAAAATGTTTCTCCTACTAAAATTCTCCCAGATCTTGGCAAGTGGGTTCTATCAATACTTTCTCAGCACTTTCTTTTATATATTACACTGGGTTTATTTTTCGAAATTTAGCTAATCAATATTGGCATTCTACCAAAAATACGTGAGTCTAACGAAGCAAATTCGTATGTGACTATAGCCATATTTTTTATACTTCTCTGTGTATGTATGTGTCCTGGTTATTTTAATAAGAGGAAGAATTTTTTTTATAGACATATTCATTTCTTAAAAAATAATGGCAGCCCTTATCATAAAAAAGAGATTCTTAACGACACCATCTATGAAAACGGCCACAACATTTGCCGTATTCGTAAAATAGAATATATCTGCCTTTCATGAACTTATACACCGTTTGCATTTAGACTCACGCCATTTATAACAGGATAATCAAAATATTTGAAAATGGCTGATAGATTAGGCGAACGGCCTCGGAACGACCAATCATCTGAACAATATCTACACTCAGTTAAAAAAAGAAAAGAAATCTCCTGTTCGCAAACAAGGAAAATAAAATAAGAAAACTAACAAAATACTTTGTCAGTCGTATTTTTTAACTAAACATGTATTAAAGCGGGTTTACTGCTCAAATAAATTATTATAGATAGAAGTATATATATACGAAGTAATTATTTACCCACTACCCCACACAGCAAGACGTGGCACAAGGCCGAGTTTTAACACGGGGTATCCGAGCCCGTAGGCTCGGGCAAAAATTCCCTGTAGACCACGTAAAAACGGATTCAGTTTCCTGAGACGAGACTATGCTCTTCGGCATAGCCTCGTCTGGGGGATACCCTCTGATAAGTGCCAGATAAGTATAAGCGTAGATTTGGCACAAGGCCGAAAGAATGGGGCACCCAGTGAGGATCGAACTCATTTGTAAATGATCTAGCAAGACAAGTTTCCTAACCCTTACACCACGTCGAGGTGCCCTAAAGATTCTTGTGTTTGACCAGATTTTCAGCACCTCCATTTGTGCGCAGTGATTTACCAAGAGTAACTTACCCGTGGCACACGGTCGAAATTAGAAGGCGCCCAGTGAGGATCGAACTCACAATTCAATTATAATTGCTCTAGCGAGACAAACTTGCGAACAATTACACCATACCGAAGTGTTCCACTGTGTATGCATATATATATATATATGTTTGCGGTGTCGGCGTATGAAGATATTTATATTTGTATGTGTGAGTGTTTGTATAGGTGTCTGTTTGCATATGATTACATCTATATATATGTATAGGTGTCTGTTTGCATATGATTATATATATATATATATATATATAAAATGGGGACTCATATATATATATATATATATATATATATATATAAAAATATATAGATGTATAATGGGTACTTATATATATATATATATATATATATATATATATATATATATATATATATATATATATATATATAATGGGGAGTATTGGTAGCAAAAGCATTTAAAATTGGGAAACAAAGGGAGAGAAAACGATTTAGAAGAGTGAAAGAACGGGTGAAAATATTAGCATTCTGAATGATTACCTTTAGGGTAATTTGGTTGCTTGCTGGGTGGGGCTGCTGGAATTATAGAGTCAGAGAGAGGGTAGCGGGGTTGACGACGTCGAGGGTCAGCTATAAAATTCTTTCCTCCTGTCTGCTTCGAATTATATCGATAAATCGAATCGAGCGCCATAATCGTCGCTCGAGGCAATTACATTTTAGAGTTCCCGGAGGGCTGGTAAGGACGGCTGATTTGAACTTTTATTTCCCTTCCCAGAAAGCCTTACCGAATCTTATTTATTTATTCATGAGTTTGTAATTTTATAATTATTTTTTTGTTTCTATTAAGTTTTTTATACTGTGTTAGAGCACATCCATCTCTCTCTTTCTCTCTCTCCCCCTCTCTCTCTCCCCCTCTCTCTCTCTCTATATATATATATATATATAGATAGATAGTAAAACTATAAATATTATTTTCAGTGGGTACACGTATTTGAGTAGCTTTCTCTGATTTTTTTTTATTTTCTTAAACAGTGAAATTAATAACAGCCGGCCTAGATTGCGAAAGTCTTATTAAAGAAGAATTGTGCCTCCAACAGGAATCGAACCTGTATCCACTGTCCATTAATGAAACCCTACCTTTACCAACGGTAACCGCGGGGATAGAGCAAGGTTTGAATGACCTGTTTAAGGAATGCACAATTTTTCTCGCTGGGAGTTCTACGAATCTTTATCTGCTTGTTTCGGTTTTGGACCTGAAACGAAACTACAGTAACTTTGGAAATTGATTTTTATTCAACATTAATAATGGCCGATAAAAAATAATATATATATATATATATATATATATATATATATATATATATATATATATATATATATACCCAATTTCCTCCCAAAGGTAAATATATATGTGATACTAGCGGTCGCGTGAAAATTAAAAGCGAGAAATAATTAAGGCGAGAAGAAGCTATCACGAAAAGACATACTGACAAAGAAAAGTGGTAAAGATTTTATTTTCATTTGCGAAGGAAAGTATTTTTTTCTCGCAGAAGATAGGAAATTCGTAAGATTTCGGATCTGTCGAATTAATTTGTTACGAGGCGGCGAATAAAAGATACCCATCTGCCCATGGTAATAATGAAAATTTCAAATTGGTCAAGTGGCCTACGAAACAGAAGGTGGGAGATAATGTTAATCAGGTCACGTACTGACCGAGAAAGACATCAGTTGAAGGCCACCCAAGAAGAAATGGGAAGAATAAACCATTAACTATCCTTCGGAGATATCATTTGGTTTTGGGAAAAACACCTATTTTATTGTCCAGATCTGAACATGATAAAAGTTTGATACCGGGAGAGATAATTGGATACAGAGCACGGAGACGTTCAGAGGACCACTCACTTGACGCTGGCGAAAATGTCGTTGATAAAGTCTAGGGGACTTTTGGTTAAGATAGAGATTAAGGACCATACTACGATCGTAGGGGTTTGGCGTCGGAAAGGGAAGGAAAAGAAAAAAAAAGAAGATATTTTTTTTCCTTTGAGCGATAATGGTAAACATATGAGAAGGAAGGGAGACCTGTTGACGCCTCTGAGGGGATTGGTGTGAGATACCACTGTAAGAGAGAGGGAGGCCTGTTGACGCCTCTGAGGGGATTGGTGTGAGGTACCACTGTGAGAGAGAACGGAAATCTGTTGACGCCCTCTGAGGGGATTGGTGTGAGATACCAATATGAGAAAGGAAGAATTTGGGAGGACGATACCCTTAAGAACCCCTCTGAAGCAAAAAAAAAAAAAAAAGCAATGGACTACCAAAAATGGAAAGTGATAAATTTTCCTGTCCGAAGACAAAGAAAATCCTTGTTGCGGATTTAGAATTATCGAGGAACCCCAAACCACGACAAACCCCCACCCGGTTTTGGTCAGCGTCCATATAAGCAGAGTCGCAGTGAGTGGACGGCAGTCAGTTAGTTAGAAGTTAGTTGCAGTTGGAGAGAAGCAGACGCAGACAGAGTTGAGCTGTGAGCTCTGAGACCAGCCTCGCAGGAAGCTGACTGAAGATCTACGCATCCCGATTTCGACTTCTAACCAAGAACAATTTATTTTTGAAGAACGACTTAGACACACACCACCAAAACAAGTTTTGCAAATATCGCCTTAAGATACAAAAAAAAAAAGACAGTTATCGAAAAACAACTTAAGATATTAAGACTCGCCTAACAAACGCAAAGTGTCACGTATCCATATAAGCGGGTTGGGAGAAAGAAGCAGTCCTGTCTTCAGAAACCAGATATAAAAATATTTGTTATTCTTTTTTTAACACATTTGAACTTTTCGAGTTGTTACTTTATTTTCTCTTACATATACTTGTGCGGTGTTACCTTTGCTCGGACTCGGCTTGCATTGCGGCCCAGCGAGTGATTGATTTCGTCTACCTAAGATCAAAACACAACGTGGGTAGGTTAGACTAGAAATCAAAGCAGTTACTTCGGTAACCAGACGTTGGAGGCGAGCTGGGAACAACAAGGCTGATGCCGAATCTAACCAGATTCCCATCCGAATCAGAAAAGGGTTAGAACGTCACATATATATATATATATTTACCTTGGGAGTGAAATTGGGTATATGGAACCTTGGGGACCGTCCATAGCTGTGCTCGCACGAATCTACAAGTCATCGTGACCAAGACTTGGGTGTGCTGGCCTTGTTCATATTGTTGATGACGCTCTCTCCCAGAAACTGTAACTAAGGTCTGCTCAGCATAGTTGCAGTATAAACCAAAATGTTGGCTCTGTTGGTGTTGAACAAACACAAGTGTGAGTGAGCGTCTGCAATAGTGATTGGCTAGTCGCCCGAATAGACAAGTATCCTCGAATACGAGTGGCCAGCCATATATAGCCAAATATATATATATATATATATATATATATATATATATATATATATATATATATATATATATATATAAACAGACAGGAAGGGTTAATACCAAGGAGGATATTAATCCAGATAGAGCTCAATGTGAAATGCAGAGCATAATAATAATAATAATAAATCAAGAAGAAAGCCTTAAATATCCATTTCGGTTATAATTTATTTCGTGAACATTTATTTATATTCATCTCTTCAGATCGAAAGTACTTAATAAATGGAGAATGTTTTAAAAAGAATTTTATATTCGAAAATCTCTTATTTTTCTTCCTTCCTTCCTCCCTCTCTTCTCTTCTCTCTTGCCTTCCCTTCCTCCTGTTAAAATATATCAGTCCAGAGAAATCGTCACCAATAAAGAACTTTCAATCTGAAGAGTTGAATATATAGAAATATTAACGAAATAAATTATAACTGAAACTGTCCTTTAAGTTTTCCTTCTTGAATTATATATATATATATATATATATATACCGGGTGTAACACTAGAATTGTCCAAATCGTGTAAGAGCGTGGGATAATTGTCCATACCACAAAATATTTAATATCCAAAAAATATTAATATCTATAAAACACTAAATTAGATGAGTTTCATTTTACAGGTTTTCAGATAAGACATTTTGATATCATTTTTTGTAAGAATTACTGAAAACCCCTTTGAGTTATTCAGTCAGAAAGAGAACAGGTTAGAATCATTTTGTGTAAGCCCATCTATGGCTTCCCAAATGAGCAATGGTGAGAGTGAAAAAGATCATTCAGGCCTTCAGTAATGGTAGCAACATTCATATTCCAGTTTCCATCTTCAAAGTCCATTCAAGAACCATCAAGAGAATGGTGAATGGATATGAAAACTAGATCAGGAGGTTACAGCAGGAAAAGTTGATTATCATTTCACCTGAGAGCTAAATGCATTCTTATTGTTCACGGTCGAGTCCAATAGTGCTATAAAAACCTCACAGAATTCCAGTAAGATATCTTTAATAATTTCTAAGATACAACGGTTCAAAGCTTAATCTAACATTTGGACAATTTTGTTGTTACACGGTATGGACAAGTTTGCTATTAGACTATATATATATATATATATATATATATATATATATATATATATATATAGTACAGGTAATAAATACGTTGGTATATAATCCAAGTGAATCCTAATAATATAAAATATTAAAAGTGATCATAATAATATATATATATATATATATATATATATATATATATATATATATATATATATATATATATATAAGTTGTATCATACGTACGGACGATAATGGATAGAGGGAATACCCAAACTAGAGGATCCCCAAACGAGGCTATGTCGAAGGGTAGAGTTTCTCGGGGAAATAGTTACCCGACTCCGTTTTATACGGTGTCTACGGGGAATTTTTGGCCTAGCCTACGGGCTCGGACACCCAACATTAATTTCGACCTTGTGTCACATCTGACCGCGTGGGGCGGTTGGTAGATATCCTACTGTTGGAGATTCGACTCCAGCTGTGCTGGGCACACTCTCTGCCTCTGCATATAAGATGCATTGCTCCCAAACTATATGACTCAAATAACTATAATAACAATAATCCTCATCACTGAAGATATGTTCCAGAGAATTAGAAAGATGTATTTCACGAGATGGGAACCTGACAGCTTGGAAAGACGGCGCTATAAGGAAGTGGAGTTGGCACCCCGATTTGAATCTTCCGCGATGGAGAAATTATACCCCGAGATCCCTAAAAGGTCAGATGATTTGCTTTTGACCAAGGATAACCATTGGAAAGAATGGAAGAATCTGGGATCTTTTAAGGTCTACAAGACCAGCATGTATTTGGAAGAGAGAGAGAGAGAGAGAGAGAGAGAGAGAGAGAGAGAGAGAGAGATGGCGAGAGAGTATGGGGGAGAGAGTAGAGAGAGACAGAGAAAGTGAGAGGAAGGGGCAGAGAGGAAAGGGGAGAGAGAGGGAGAGAGAAAGTGAGAGAGAAGGAGAGTGAGTTAGAGAGAATGAATGTAATATGAAAAGCGGATTAGATGACTCATATTTTACGGACATTAACGTGAGGGGATGCAGGCAGTAGATTACATACAATAACGACGATTATCATATGCTCACCCTGTAGAATGCCCAGGCGGCACATGATGCAGAGGGTTAATGAGTAAGAGGCTTACTTTATGCGGATAGGCGGGGAAGATAACGGTTGGTTATGATTGTACTGATCGGGGGACGCATCCTCTTGGGAGTCGGTTCCACAGAGCAACGATTCGCGGGAAGAAGATGCTCAAGTGGAACTTGCTTCTCACCAATTCAATACAGAGGAAACGGCGGTGGATTGCTACAATGTGCGTGGCATGGCGGTTCCTAGCCGTGAAGATTAGAACTCGCGGAATTAAGGAATGCAGCTCGTCTGAGCACTTTCCATGGAATTAGTGACAGAGCAGTGAGAGTCTTGTCTGTGATAGAGGGCTCTAATGAGGACTGGTTGGCCTTTGCTCAAATATGATAGCAGTCCTCTATTTTCATCGTGATCTGGCTCTTGTGCAGGTAGAGGATAGCACGAGAAGTCAGGTACTTACTGCAGGGAACTGATCATCTTTCTTGTATGTTTAGCGATGGTAAGTAAGAATTTTACTTGAGGTCTACGGTGAGTTTAAGTCCAATTAGTCACTCAGGGCACGGGGCATCTCTGAGAGGGCATCCATTCACCTTCAGCCCGTGTTCCTCTCACTGAAATGCTAAAACTATATCAAACGAGAGACAAGTTCCAAAACTCTGATCATCATAGGTTTTGGAGGTGCACCGTTGTATAATTGGCATAGATATTTACAAATTATCTGAGTATACTTAGTCATTTCATCCAAGTAAAAAGATGGTTGGCCTGAGAAGTAATCCCTGGTGAGCGCCTGCATTGTTTGCTGGGGCCCAGGAGGACTGGCCGGAGGACTTATGAAAGTGCTCAACAACCTCCTTGTTGATTATAGAAAAGCTTAATAATGACACCAAGGGAAGTGATGAGTTTATAGAGAGGGGGTGTGAGCGCTTACCCACATTGTTGAACACCGAGCTTGACATTCTACAGCCTTATGGAAGATTTCTTCTTGAAGCTGAGGTTAAAAAACTTCACTGAGATCGAATCTAGTTCTGGGTTGATATTCTTAAGGACAACAACTGTGATTTTATTTCGGACTGTGGATTTCATATGGTCAAGGCTTTTGATAAATCTTGGTACTTCTCGAGCAGTGATAAAAATACTACTGAGATTGTGCTCAATGCGTCAAGAACGGGGTATCCAGTACCTTATCTGTCGAGAAAGATATGACACAGAGCCATTTATAATATTGGGCACATCCGCTTTGCTTCTATTCCTAATTTGGTTGGTGATCTTCCAGAACACTCGGGATCCAATTTGTTGTTTTCAATCTTAGCCTGGACCGCTTGTGCATAGTTTCAGTTTGTATTTTCCAGAACTTTCTTGTAACAATTTTAGGCGGCTCTGAATGCAGTAAGGAACAAATTAAACTACTGCTTACGATCGCTATTGAAGTATTTACGGTGAGCTATGACTACAGAGCATTCCGAGGCGAAACAAGCCTGGCTGTTTGGCATTTGTTGGAATTTTAGTGGGGGTATAAAATTCTCTATTCCAAAAAGGATCTATTCTGAGATGAAGGGAAACAGTTTTGGAGGCTGCATACTTGAAGAAGGTTGAGAGAGGAGTTTCTGCCATATAAGGTCTAAAACTCCCACAGTCGGCCTTCGTGTAGCGAAAAAACGTTCTATGGAACGGCAAATTAAGGGATAGGTTTGGGTTAGCGGGAGACACGGTGAAGTAGTGGGTAGCGGCTCGGATTGAGGAGATCCGGATTCCAGTCGAATCCATTACATTCACTTACATGCTAATACCCTTGGAAAAGGTATGAATCCTTTCCTTCTCTCCCCATCTAGCAAATAGCAGGGTAGAGCGTGTTCTATAGCCTTAGATGGCAACTGGTCTACCGCAGAAATAAATGGCAACCTACTACTGGAAATAATCTGCCTCATTAGTCATGTATCAAAAGACACATGATCGTCTAAGCGTGTATCATGCGTGGCACGTTACTGACTGACTTTGGGTTGGCCTCAGTTTGGGCACTAACTAGGGAATAGTCTGACGTACACAAGGGGTGTGAGGGAGGGTAAACCGTTTGCTAATCATTTACCACGGCAGGGTGTGGAAAAGGTAGAAGATCGCCTGATGTTCCGTCGCTTTAGGGACACGGGTGGCTTCTTCGATGATCTCGGCTCGTTTATTATCGATGGGGAAGTCTCTGCAATGTCTGCCTTCTTCATCAGTTTTGTTCTAGTGGACTAACCACTCTTGTTGGTGAATATTGAAGTCGTCACAGATATGAAAGCGAGCTGGTTGAAATTCAGTGAGGATATTATCAATCCTCTCAAATATTCCATCCAAAATTACTGTCTCATCGTCCTGAGGAAAATAGAGAGCGAAAACGAATGGGGTACTATGGATAAGCAAATAAGGAGATTAGGGTCCTCGTCTTATGCGTCCTGCCGCAGGGGAACCTGCCCTTAATGTAGGAACCGAGCCCGTGGCTGTGGTGATTTAAGTGATCGTGTTTGGTTATTAAGGGTGAGTAGCCCGGGGTTGCTACCTCCCGCATTGATACCCGTTTCAGACAGAAACAGGAGGTTGGCTTTGGACTCATGTAGATGGAGTTATACTTCTGGAAAGTTGAAACGCAGACCCCCCACACACACACATTGCTCTAGAAGATGATATACCTGAGGTGTACATTTTTTGAGGTTGGATTGACTAATTTAAATTAAATTTCATGTTTCTATTGTATTTTGTTTGAATGAAGACTAGTAGCTAGTGAGGTAGACACATCCACAGGAAACGCGTGCATAAATAACCTGGATTGATTCATTTGGAGATAGAGCCGTAATAATATCCTTTACTAGCAGGAGAGCCCGGCGTTGCCCGGGAATGTAACAGTAAAAGATAGATCAAGTATCGACCATCATAAAGACTGAAAAATAAAATTGACAAAGATTATTGTTTAAAGTTGACGGACACAGATGTCTTAATTAGTTTTTTTTGTTTTGTTTTTTTTATTTACGAATTGGTCAAACCCAAACTCAAACAAAAACATTGTTTTCAATCGTTATGAATAGAATTTTATTATAAACAATTGTCTTGTAAATGGAATTTTTAAAGCATTCTGAATGTAAAAATAAAAGAAAAAGTGTGCAAGACAATAAAAACACTACCTGCCAAAAAAAAGTGAAGTTTTGTTGAAATCGGTTGAAAAATGTAGAAATCCGATCCCATATATAAACGAACACACACACACACACACACACACACACACACACACACACACACACACACACACAACAAACCTGGGTTTTATAATAAGTATAACTCGATATGAGTTGTCCCCCTTTCATTCTCGTGATGCCTCTTAATCGTGTTTTCAAATTGATTTCGTGCAAAAACAATTGTGTTTGTCAATTTTTGCGCTATTAGAACCACCGCAAGGTAATTTTACGCAGTCCTGTGAAGTTTTATTTGAAATCAGTTAAAATGTAGGAAATCCGATCCAATATATAAACGAACACACACACACACACACACACACACACACACACACACACACACACACAATAATAATAAGTAAGATTACGGCACCGAGAGGCCCCACCAAAGACTACCGCATGGCCTAGAACCCATTCACGTAATAGCAGTATAAGAGCCCCGATATTATATACCTGCTGGTAAGATAGCCTCTTTTGAAGCTACTCAAAGGTTCGAATCTCTGACTATCTGGTGGATAACGCTAAAAATTAGAAAGCGACTACCTCCATCACTTTCCATGGAGGGACAAAATAATCCAAAATAGAAACTACAGACGTGATATCCCGAGTGTATATGCCCCGTCTACCCAGAAGTCAAGGCAATAGAATTCCTCTTTGGGGCAGAAACATTATACCGACCCGAGAACTAAGATACCAAGACAGGTTCGCTCATATATACGAGATTGAAAGAGACGTGTAAGGAAGGTTGCTTTGTTCAACAGGAGCACAAAAAAAACTTGCAAAATGAACTGACAGGAAATTAAGTTTCAGTAGCTAGAACCTGATCTTCCATCGCTAAGGAAACAATATTAAAGGGTAAACGAGGAAGACAGACCATCACTTTAAGAACTCTAAGACACTTTGAGAAACAAGAATATTCGCAAAGTAGAATGTCACCAAAGGCGTGCGAAAAAGAGGATTCAGAAAATAGCAGTGTTTATTTTAAACCCTTTTGGTTTTGTGAGGCGATTACGTGGTGCCAAAAGAAATGGTAATCTTGAGTGTACGTATAAAGATATGAATTCCTTTTTTCAATATATATGCCCTGTGCTCATGACAGACGAATTTCTCGGAGAGAATAGAGGAATGGAACACCCTGAACCGCCTAATACAGCTTTTGACATGAGTGAACCAACCCCAAAATAATTAATGGTAATCATAGTGACAGATAAGTTTCTGTCTCAGACCCCAGCAGGGTGCCATAATGGACTATTATAAAAACTGCGCCTCAAGAGGAAGCAGGGAGTTCAGTCCGAAGTCGGGCGACCGGCTGACCGGCTGACCGGTTGAACTCTCTGCCTTCGGGCGGGGAGGAACCCGAACGAGGCTACGCCGAAGGGCGGAGTCTCTTTCGGGGAGGTAAACCGACCCTGAACACGTTTATACGGGTTCAAAGGGCATATTTTTAGCCGAGCTCACGGGCTCGGAGATCCCACGTTAAACCGGCCTTGTGCCACATGATGCCCTCGTGGGGGGTGTCTAAATACCGTTCAGTCTGAAGTCTGGAGTGAAGTCCGTCAGGAGTCTGTCAGTCAGTCAGAGCGATCGAGTCAGTCAGTCGAGTCAGAGGCAGTCCGAAACAGAGTCGGGTTCAAACAATTACTACTAAACCTGATTGTTCGTATTAACACTTTCTACTTCTCTGTATATATTCCTGTTTGTAATATATCTGTGTTATTCCATATCCGTGTTCGAGTTCTTCTTTATTGGTTCTACCTTGGACTATCACCGTGGTACAAGGACCTGGACCATAACAACTATTGTGTGTCCAAATATCGATGTGGAAGATTTATAGGAGCAATTTGGAGGAGAGGCAGTGCCGTAAAGCGGTTCACTAACTCACTTTAGATACGTAAAGATTCTAAAGATATCGATTGAATGAATGATTGATTTGTTTTTAGGGCTTATCAATCTTTTATCGTTTATTTAAAGCCATAATATTTTTAGATGATAGGAAGATCATTTATTTTAGATTATCATGATTCACGGACACAAGCTCTACTAATTAAAAGGTATTTCAGCATGTGAATATAACGAATTCGACTGGAATTAGATCTCTGTTCTCCGATTTCAAATTCTGAACAGTTATCCATTACACCACGCGCACATCCAAACTTACAGCACCTGGTAGCTCGAACTGGTCATCCATCTAAGGACTGATAAGGCTCGACGTTGCTTAACTCCGGCGATCGTATGAGAACCGGTATTTAAACGTGATATGACCGCAAGCCCAATACCTGCACATGCAAGCCTTTATTCCGAAACAGTCACCCATCTAGGTACTGACCAGGCTCGAGGTTGCTTAACTTCTGCGATCGTACGAAAACCGGAGTTACAACGTGACACGGCCGTAAGCCCTAACCTTATCGTATAGTTCAGAACAATTTCTTGTCTTGTTCAAAGACCCAACCTGGTTTCAAACCCAGCGAATGTGCATCTGACGTCAATTTTTCTCCAAAATAACCCTATAATATGCTCTATTCATCCTCCCTTTTAAAAAACAACACTGTGGGTCGTCTGACTGGATCTACCCAACACCTTTATCGATTGTGCCATGTATCTGTATGAGTTCAATACCCAGTTAAGGCAGTGGAGAACTTGGAGAGGGGAATTAACAGGAGATAACTGGTAACTGACATCCTTTAAACATGGCATGTGGAACTAGAACAGTCTACCCCAGTGAACGAAATAAAGAGTTCAGTTCGACATTCCAACCACCTGAAGGAGACCAAAGCGTACAACGGCCGAAACGTTGTGATAAATATGGCGACAAAGATGAGGACAATAGTCCGAATAATGTAAATAGTATACATAATACCTCATCTCAGAAATATAGACAGATACTGAAGGGCCGAAACGTTGTAATAAATATGGCGACAAAGATGCGGACAATAGTCCGAATAATGTAAATAGTGTACATAATACCTCATCTCAGAAATATAGAGAGATACTAAAAGGCCGAAACGTTGTAATAAATATGGCAACAAAGATGAGGACAATAGTCCGAATAATGTAAATAGTGTATATAATACCTCATCTCAGAAATTTAAATAGATCCCTGTGTTAGGTTTTCTATTATATTGTTTGCCATTTTCATATAATTTCATCTTCATTATTGAATATAAATTTTTGATTGGATTTAAATCAGGTCTTCATAGTGGCAATTCCATTATCTTCTCTCCTGTAAATCTTTTATGCTCAAATAATTCACAGTTTAAGCTTAGATACATGAGAGGGAGCATTGTCGTGCATAAATACACATTTCACTTTGAAACTGCAAGTCTGGGACTTGTAACGTTCAAATAAATCCTGTCCAGCACTGCTCATCGATTTTGAATCTTCATTGATTTTGAATGGTCCAGTAATGGTTTGGTCTACAATGACAGCCCATATAATCACACAGCCGTCTCCTTGTTGACATCTTTTAGCTGCAGGCACATATGCATCAGATAAAATCTATCCTTTGGTCTGTCTATCAGGTCCCTTGCGTGTCTCTCGGGATTTATTCGTGAAAACTAATTTTGAAAAGTTAACTTTCATGTATTTCCTGGAACAATTTCGATGCTTTAAAATATTTGTTTTAATAAGAGGAGATTACTTATATATATATATATATATATATATATATATATATATATATATATATATATATATTGATAGATCCCAATTTGCGGAGTATTCCACATCTTTTGTCCTTCTAGACTTCCTCAATTCCAGCCTGTTCACCAATATGATCGCTGATCAAACGGTTGTTTCGCTTTAGTTAACGTTCCACGCGAGGTGACAAGCCTTCCCCCCTGCTTCTAGTTTTCAAGTTATATTTTCAACAGCCCTCCTTATCGTTAGATGATCTCTGCGAAGCTCCTTTGATATCTTTAATGTGGAGATTTCCTCACACAATAACTTTCTCATTTCCTGTTTTTCAGCATTTGTTCGATCTTTTTCATTATCCAGGCTTCAACATATATTACGGAAAAAAGAAAGAAAAAAGATTTTATTAGATTTCAGAGGCACTGTACTAATACAGTAGAATCTCTGACAACAGGACTAAGAAGGCCCTCCGGATATGAGGGGTTGGTTATAAAGTCCGGATATGAGGGGTTATATTTAGATTAAAATAAAAGAACTGAATTCAGGTTTAACATTTATTTTCAATATTTTATAGTAAGCAAAATTAACTAATGGTGACTGAAATATAACGGAATTGATTTTAAGGAAAAAGAAATAAATTATGTATTGTTAATGAAAATTCATTAAAATTAAGTAAGCCACGTATGCAAAACAAATAATGTAACAAGGATTTTTTAATCGCTGTTGCATGATGATTCTTTCTCTTCTAATGTCATTCTCAACTTTTCCGCGTTTGCTTTTGTTCTTGAAAGACACTTTTTAACTCTCTGTGCATTATTGCAATCGTCACAGCTGAATGCTGGCTTCCTTTCCATAAAACTGACAACTTTTTCAATACCTTTTTCAATTTCAGTCCACGTTTCATCACAATCATGCATCACATCGCCATTTTGTTGCAGATGTGTCTCGTTGTCATCCTTTCCTCTTATTCCCATCATCTTTTGCACCAATAGAAGCCATTAGGGTGAAATAAGCATAAGCAATTATTCAAAGTAAATTTCCTGGAAAACAGAAATTTCAAATCAGTTACATATAACCCAAATAGTTCAAATATATACATCAAAATCATGTCCGGATATGCGGGATTCCGGATATGAGGCATTCCGGATATGCGGGATTCCGGATAATAGTTTAATCTGCATAATAACTACAGGCTACAGTTTTTAAATAACATATTGAAACTAACTAAAATTTTAACCCAAGCTTTATTTTGTAGGTTAAATTAAGCTCTTAAAATTTGATAAGGAAATTCTCCGCCTGTACTCTGAAATTTTATTCACTAAATTAAAACTTGATCTCTTGAAGAAAGGAATTAGCTGTTAAAATTTTCTATTATCTTGCCTTTCTTACGCTAATAAACTCAGCACAGTAACACTCTACCTTGGGTGATCCTTGGGCCTTGTATTCGGTGAACTTAAAAAAAATAATTTAGGATTCCTTTGAGGACTTTTGCATATTTAACATTTGTAAATCATTTCTTTCTTATTAGCTATCTATTCAAATATTAACGCCAACTGATAACACGTAGAGGATAAATAATATTATATCAATTTTTTTCTTTCTCTAACATCATATTAGAATGGATTTTTGACAAGTAGTCAATCCTCTTCAAATAACAGTGTCTCTGCTGAAGCCAACAAAGGATAATAAACGCTTTCTGTAGCCCTCGATGGGTTTAGGTGTAGTTTTGCGGAACACCGCAAATTGCTACACAACGAAAATACAGGGTGTCCATAAAGTTCGTGTGCACTTTAAAAAATTTATAACTTTATTTGTATCTGCGATAGAAATAATCTGTAAAAATGTTATAAAGTTTCATGTACCTAGTTTTAAGTATAGCTAAAATAACTAATGTGATTTCAGGCATTACCGTAAATCAGTTGGTAAATGTTTTCCGTGAACTGCAAAATCGTATTACCCTTTGTATTGCTAATGATGGAGGACATGTGGAAATTTAAATAAAATTTCAATAAAACCTTAAAAAATATAGATTTACTTCTTTCTAATCCTTTTTACAAATTATTTCTATCGCAAATAGAAATAAAATTATAAATTTTTTAAAGTGCACACGAACTTTATGGACACCCTGTATAAACAAAACATCGATTTATGTTCTTAAAAAACCTCGTCAGATCGGCCTTTAATATGTATGTTATGCATCTCGTCACAATCGTTCAGAAATATCTAAACTGTCTGCTTTCTCAGATCAGTGGTTAAGAATGGCTTTGAGCGAATGATAGTCCATCTTTAACGATGACCATCCTTCTTCGACTGGCGCTACAGAATCCCAAAGAAAAAAGCTGAATCAAATAACAGAATCAGCATCACTTGAGAACTTTCAACAGCATCAACAGCTAAGATGGGCATCACATGTAGGTCGAACGGAAAATAATTACATAATGAAAATATTGACGTTCCACACTACTTCGAACAAAAGGTTAGAAAGGAAACCTCCATTAATTCTAGAAAGATCGATAAACGTTAATGGAGTTATGTAACTTATTTATCTGAGAAGTGTTTTTAATAGAATTATCTTAAAAATTTCAAGCAACAGTGGCACTGGTTGCTCTGTCAAACAATAACTAATGTTTCCTTATAAGGAAACAACTAATGTTACTATTACGATTTGCATGTCTTTTTCGATGTTTTGTGGTATTCCTCGTTGCAGAATAACTCTAAATCTTTCAGATTCGAAATTTTTTCGTTAAAGAACAACAATTTTTAATTCAAGCCATTAGAATTGTATCTAGCTTGTTCAACAGTAAAAAGGTGAGACCTAATTGTCAATCTAGTATCACGTTTAAATTCATGCATCTGAGGCACCGAGAAGGAAAGATCACCAGAACAATTATCATGAAAATATTTGTAGAAAAGACAGAGGGAGATCATGCTACTCATGATAAGAAAATGACTTAAGTCGAGATGCCAGGTCAGAGCCGATAATATTACAGACCCTTATTTCAAATTTCTCAAGAAACTTGAGATATACCGTAGTAACACCAAACCAGATATGCTAGCAGTATTCAAAGCACGGGCGAATGGTAGATTTATAAATGTGCCAGGTACTACTCATTTTGACATTCTGTAAGTTTCCCCCACTTTTTCTCTAATAGTAACATGATATTTCAAAAATAAATATATATATATATATATATATATATATATATATATATATATATATATTTCTGTTTTTTTGGTTAAATAACCATATTCTAGTAATCGTTCAGCAGATGCAATTTTTTTAACGTATGATAAACGAGCATTTTTAAAATATTTTCTTCAGTCGTGACTTTTGTTGTTCATATAAGACTAATATTAAATCCTTGTTACATGCATTGTTGTCTTTTTGGGGGAGGATCGTGGAATAGTCTTTTTTTGGGAAAGATAGCGGAGTAGTGTTTTTTTTTTGCGAAGGATAGTGGAATAGTCTTTTTGGGGAAAGATAGTGGAGTAGTTTCCCGTTACTTTCTCCACTGTTTGGAATTAAGAATTTTCTCTCTCTCAGATTTATTTCCATCTAAGGTTAGAGAGTCTAGTCTACTCTGCTATTTGACCCCTAAGTGGGGGCTAGGAAAAGAGACTTACTGAATAGAATTTGTGAGGCAGTGAACAAAGTTCCTCAGATCTGTTTGATTATACTTTACGCTTGTTTTTGGGTTAAGTAAAGTTTCATTTTTTTCTTATTTTAGTTTTATTTTCCTGTAGCAATCTTCCCTGGAAGAACCGATTTTGCCAGCGTTGATAAGGTACACATTTGTTTTGTCCATTTTGGAACGAGGGATAAGAGATTAGAATAGACTTTCTAATAAACTTCCAAGAATTCTCTTCCTCTTTTGTAGAACTGCCTCCGTCGGAGAGGAACCCAGACAAGGCTATGCCGAAGGGAAGAGTCTTGTTTGGGGAAATAGACAAACCCGACCCCATGTATAATGCCTCTCATTAAAAACTGGTCTTGTGCCACAACTTACCTTGTGTGGAGGTTGGTAAATAGACAGGATTAATAAGATTTAGTCACTTTATTTTTCAAGTCCTTCGCTAGCTTATGAACATTTGCTTTTTACTACCTAACTTTATACACGTTACAAATTAAACTAAGTCCAACTATTAAATGATGGCAAATTTTCGCGGTTTTTGACGTCATTCGCGAGACGTTTTTTGTCTAAAACTGGGAATTTATTTTGCGCATGCCACGTCTCAAAAAACACTATATATAAAAAAAAAACACTATATAAAAAAAATCACTATATAAAATTCACTATTTTTATGCATGTTGAATGTATTTGTCTATATTTCTGAGATGATTTGTAATTATTTACATTATTTACGTCGTTCGGACTGTTGTTCTCATTTCTATTGTCATGTTCATGACGTTTCGGCCGTTGTACGTTCCGGCCTTCTTCCGGTGATTGGAATTTCGAACAAATACCCAGTGGATGAAAGTGTTGGCTGTATCCAGTGAGTTGACCTGAAATATTGTGGCTTCAGTACCTGGCTACGGCAAAGGTGAACAAAAGCTTGGAGCGTTGATTTAAAGTGAGAAAACTGAGACATCCAGAAGCGGCATGGCACGTGGAACTAGAACAATCTACCCCTGTGGACGAAATAATGGGTTCAGTTCGAAATTTCTATCACCTGAAGAAGGCCGGAGCGTACAACGGCCGAAATGGCGTGAATGTGGCAATAAAGATGAGGACAACAGTCCGAATAATGTAAATAATATAGAATCTTTAAAAACCCCTAAATCTCAAGTTGATGTCAAAAATTGCCACAAAACATTGTTCATTTATTTAAATTGGAATGATCTATTATGACATGTCTCTAATTTGTATTTAGATACATTGTATTCATTTTCAGTTTTTCTAGTTTAATTGTTCATCTATATTACATATGATCCATTACTGTGCATAATAAGGATACAATAGAATTTGTATTTTATATGAATATTACCTTATGAAAATTGAGATGTAATATAACAAAAGGTTCTGAATCTATGACATGAGGCTCACCACTCGACTAAATCCCTGTATGTACTTTTCTTATTATTATAAAAATAATATTTAATGAGTTCACATATTTGAATAGATATCCAAGTTATTTTCAAATGTGAAATTAATGTCACCCGGCCTAATTATCAAAAAGTTGACTAAAAGATAATATGTCTCTCAACAGGAATCAAACCTCTATTCGCTTTTCCCATCAGGGAACCCACTTTCAAGCCAAATTTGTGAATTTATTTTGCTCATGCTAAGTGTCAAAAAGCACTACATAAAATTCAGTGTTTTTTTTTATCCATAATGTTTAATGTGTTAAAATTCTTTAATATTTTAACAAGAAAAATCTCAAGTTGATGTTAAAAATTGACAGAAAAACATTGTTGATTTATGACATGTCTTTAATTTGTATTTAGATACATTGTATTCATTTTCAATTTTTCTAGTTGAATTGTTCATCTATATTGCATATGATCCATTATTGTACATAATTAGGTTACAATAAAATTTGTATTTTATATGAATACTACATCATGAAAATTGAGATGTCATAGAGTGGGGAGGGAATATTATAGATTAGGGGAGGTATAATAGATTTTTGTGGGTGTACGAAATCCTTGCATCGGCTTTGCTTGAAGTGAATATTAGGTTACATTAAAGTTTAAAAAATGAATGAATGCTTATTTGACAAAGTAATATAAATTTTTTTAAAAATGGTGTTGCGTGTTGCTGTGGCACCTTGCATTATTAGAAATATTCATAGAAATATGATTTAATTTTTTCTTACTCGGTTTACTAAACAGGTTGTTGATTTTTTTTAAAACGGAAAATAATTGAGTTGAGAATAATTCACTAAGATTGTACCTGGACGATCCTAAGGGAAGAGGAAAGAAGGAAAAGAAAGAAGGGAAAGAAAGAGGGAAAGAAATACAAAAAAAAAAAAAACGGTCATTAACAAAAACACGTATCAGAAAGATATCTTAGCTAACATCTTGGCCGAATTTTTAAAGACAATTGGAAGAATAGAATTAGAAATAATAAAAAGTCATTTTGATAAGAAAAAGACATGATATCAAAACCGGCTTTTTGATGAAAAACCAGATATCGGTCAAAGCATAAAGCCTACTTTTTTGCGTAAAAGACACCTTATCAAATTGGAGAAAGGAAATTCTTTTTTAGAACAATAGAAACGAAATTTTTTTTTAATCGGAGAAAAAGTGTCTTTTGGGTTGAGGGGAGTGACCGGTGGAACGGTATACAGATTCTGACCTGTTAAAAATTAGAACCCCATGATGACAAAGTGAAAGATATTTTCAATTCAGATAATTAAGATTTTCTGACTGTCGGGTCTGACAAAAAACAAGAGGTGGAAGGCGATTGTCTCGGATCACGGATGGCGACGGTATTCTTTCCTGAAGTCACAACTAATTAGCGGCGGGCTGTTTTGACAGAGCCCAGGTGAGAGAAAGCCAAGATTGTCATTTTTTTCGTACGTGCAGAAAAAGGCAAAATTGGATTTTTTTTTTTAAAACAAGAACGATGTAACCACGCCCGAAAGGAGGAGAAAGGATGCTCGATCAATAACAATTGGTCGGAAACGGTCACGTGATCTGCAGAAAAGAAGAGAAAGAAATGCCCGATCAGGAACCATTGGTCGAAAACGGTCACCTGACATACGAGAGACCAGGAAAGATGGGTGTGCACCTCCCCACAAAAGGCACTGTGAGGAAGTAGGGGTGAAAACAATAGCGATAATGAGAAATCAAAAATAATGCGACTTTTGGAATTATTGAGAAAACCCTGACGCCGACAGACCCACCCCGGTTTGCTGCGGCGTCAATAAAAGCAGGGCCCCAATCGACAAAAATCAGTTCAGTTCGGACAGCAGCGAGAAGAGATCACCTCGGACGACAGAGAGTTGCGGCTGAGTTGCGGCAAGAGATCCTTCAGCCCAAGTCGAAGACACAAGAGAACTTCCAGCCTAAGTCGACGAAGAAGAAGAAATACAACCCAAGTCGAAGACAAGAGAACTTCCAGCCTAAGTCGACGAAGAAGAAGAAATACAACCCAAGTCGAAGACAAGAGAACTTCCAGCCCAAGTCGAAGACAAGAGAACTTCTAGCCTAAGTCGACGAAGAAGAAGAAATACAACTCAAGTCGAAGAGAAGAATCAACTGCGAATGATCGATAGAAATTAGCCCCAGTGTCGAACCAAACCACACTCCGACATACACAATTCTAAAGAGTAGGCAATTCGAAATCTTTTAGGTTGTGTGATAGAAACTTGGTGCCATAGTCCACAGAGCGGGTTGGGAAATGAGAACAATTTTGTTTTTATGTAACGGACATTAAGATATAAAGGGTTGTCACCCATTTTTTTTTTCATCAGCAATTTTTTGTCTCGTGAGTTTTTTTTTTCTTTTATTTGTGTTTTGCCACCCCCCGTCGGACTCAACTTGTATCGGCCCCAATCCCTGCTGGTCCCGTCTGTCTAAGATCTAAACACAGCGTGGGTAGACAGACCGGAGATCGGTACAGTTGCTTCAGTGACCAGGTATTGGAAGCGAGTTGGGAAAGGCGAGGCTGGTGATCATCTGACCAAGGGGTTGGAGCGGCACGCTTGGACCCAGGAACCAGGAGCGACCAGGAGGAACGACGTCACCGTTGGCGCCGTAACCAAGGATCCGACCCTGGGCCAGGTGTGTAACCGTCACACAACCAAACAACGGAAATCGAGTTCAAGTAACGTCCTGTCCAAGTTAAAGTTTGGGTTTAATTTCTACGTTCTTGATTTTGGTAGTAATATCCTTGAAAAACAGAATAAATTACCAGAAACTAATACTATTAAAAGGTTGAATAATCAAGCTCTAAATTAGAAAAGGTAAACTACGAAATAAAGATTGGTACTTGTTTTAACTGTTAAATCTCCATAGAAAAAACCGTAACCTTGTTCGGGATCTTTGAATTTTTTGTTATAAACAATTTTCTTGCAAAATTATACCTTCCGCTCTTCTTCAGGTGGTTAAAATATTGAACTGAACACCTTATTTCGTTTATTTGGGGTATACAGTCTCTAGTTCCCCCCGTTCAATGGATGTAAGTTATCAATTATCTCCGGTTAATTTCCCTCGCTACAAGTTCTCCACTGCCTTAACCAGAATTGAATGCGCACATATTTAGTTTACCAGTCACTAGATCCAAATTAACCATACCCACCACACAGGTCTGACCATGTGTCCTTGAAGCCAAATGGCATACTGGATTCTATTCTGGTATATTTTAACAGGTGATAACTGATATGATTTACACATAGCACGTGGAACAAGCATCTAACCATTTTCATCCTACATATGAGCGAAAGCTAAAGGGTTCAGTCCAGTTCGATAGCAACAACCATCTGAAACTTTCTATTTTTGATAAATTTGGGCAAATATGGGGGAACAAAATATATAAAATATATATATATATATATATATATATATGCATTATATATATGAATATATATATATATATATATATATATATATATTTATATACATAAAAGAAGAAATGTCATGACCCTGGGTTTTTTGCGACTGCCAAAAGAACTGTTACGATCGTTCTTTAAACCCTTCTCAGAACTCAAATCAATGCACTAAAATATGTTAACTCTATCTCTAAAAAGCCCTTTCAAACATGCGGCACATATTGGCTGAATATATATATATATATATATATATATAAATATAATGTGTGTGTGTGCATGTGTGTGTGTGTCTCAAATATATGTTTATATTTATATACACCGAATGCGGTTTAAATATTATATTAAAATATATATATATATATATATATATAGATCTGAAAGATGATAGCTAGATAGCCGAAGATATCAAAATATATTACATTTTTGAAAAAGAGACTGAAAACATGAGGCTTTTAACCGAACGGCTCAAATATTACATTAAAATATAGCGATATTTCCTCTCAACCTGCATCTAATCCGTCGGAATTTTCCCGGCTTACTAAAAAAAATCCACCTCAAATTTATTACCAAAATATATGCCGTAAAATTGAAACACTAAAAGAGCTTACGTAAATTTGACATTGAAAAACCGATTGCCGTTTTAAATATTATATTAAAATTCGATCTTGACCTGCACCTAAATGAGTCTGAAACATCGGCTCACGGCCAAATATACTCAACATAGATCAAAGTTATACTTGTAAATGAAAATGTCTTCAAATTGGTATCTCACTAACCGACTTCCTTTCAAATATTATATTAAAATATACTTCGACAAATATCTAAATGTTATGAAACCATTGGCTTAAATCGAATACGGCTCACTGGCCAAGACTCCCGGAAAAATGATTGGCCGAATGCTTTTCTCTGGTCTAAAAAAAATTTTTGCGGGTTATCAATACCTATCCACCCATCAAATATTTTTAAACCATAGAAAACTCAATATCATAAATTTTTATTTTTAGACATACTGCAATTATGACTGCCGACATATCTACGTAGCGTCATTTTACTCAGATACAAAATTACGAAACACCTCTACCAACTGGAAACTTTAAATATCACCGGATTGAGATTTTAGCAATCAATTAATTCTGATGTTTGCATAACCGGAGTCAATTATTTGGGTTTAAGATCTTATAATTTGCCATAGATACAATCGGTAAGTCGAAATTTGTATAATTACCCATTCATGATAAAATAGTGATATATCGGGATTTTGTTATTTGCGAAAACCAAAATTTTAATTTGGAATACGACTCTCTTAGGAAATAATGGAAACTTGTTTAATAGAAATAATAAAATAAGGTTAATCATGAAGAATTCAGATAACGAAAAGTTGTTTTTGCATTGTTTCTTCCTAAGCATCATGATCACAAAGGACAAAAAAAAAATAAGCACATCCCTAAAGTTTTTTTGGTTAAAATGAAACATGACGTTTCAATGCGAAACAGATTTGGAAGAAGAGATGATTTTTTAAATATTGAAGGCCTCCAAAATTTAATTTGTTTTTCAGTTGCATTTTGATTCTCAAATTACTGTTATATTTTGGAAAAAAAAAAAAATGAGCGTCGAAAAATGTTTGAGAATGTGTAAAAAATATTTACATAAAATTGATATCTCGGTTATTCTAGACGAGATAACTGGGGGAAAAAAAGTTATTTTAGTCCTCTAAAATAATAAAGATTAGTATGTTAATATATACATATATACACACACTAGCTTAAGAGCATGGTCAATATAATAGAATTTAGCACCTACGGTGGTTCTTGATTCTGCGCATTTGGCTTCTTCAAAGTTTTAGGTTTTAAACTTTGCATATTCTCAGCATTGAGAGTTTATTTGACGTTTGATCTATTTTTCCATTGCACGGCACATACACTGGCTGCATTTTAGATCTTTTGATTGGAATATGATCCTATACTGGTGGAGATTCATTTTCTGACGCATAAAGATGAAGTATGCAATAGGAAACAATAAACCAAAGAAGGACTCAAAATTGATCGATGCATTTAAGTATTGCATTAATATTTAAGCTTACTTTTTAAAAGTTAAACGATAATTCTTCTGCGGCCATTTTAATTTAAAGACAATTTGGTTTGGTTTGGTTTGTTTTGTTTAACAGCATATCAACCTCAATGCGTTATTTAATGCCGACAACATTTTTAGGATAGATTCGTATGAATAGAATATGTATTCTTTGGTTTAGATTGGTTTGGTTTATTTTGTTTTACGGCATATCAACCTCAATGCGTTATTTAATGCCGCCAATATTTTTAGGATAGATTCGTATGAATAGAATATGTATTCTTTGGTCTAGATTGGTTTGGTTTATTTTGTTTAACGACATATCAACATCAATGGTTTATTTAATGCCGCCAACATTTTTAGGATAGATTCGTATGAATAGAATTTGTATTCTTTGGTTTAGATTTGTTTGGTTTATTTTATTTTACAGCATATCAAACTCAATGGGTTATTTAATGATGTCAAAATATTTTATTGCTGGTAATATTTTGTTTTGTCAAAAATCTGTTTCTGGTAATATATTTCCTTAAAATTGTATTGCTGGTAATAATTTCTTTCAAAAAAGTATTGCTGATAATAGTTAACTATTTGCTTATAGCTGGGACACTAGCAGGTGCTACCACCCCGAGTCAGGGTGGACCTGGGAACACCAGAAATTAAGAGGTGGTTTAACGTCTTACCCAGGACGCGGATTTAGTTTAACGTCTTACCCAGGACGAAAAGACAATTTGATGTACGCAGTTCCTTACTTTCGGTACAAACAATTATTTTTATTTCATGAGTGACTTTCGCTTGATTTCGCAATTAATTTCAATTATTTCCAAATTTATTTCCATTTTATTAGAAGTATTATCGTACAAAGAAATTAGTCGCAAAAAATTACGTAAAAAACTGCCGAAAACAATCGCAGTAATGAGTAAAGTTGAAATAGTGTGATATAGTGACACAATGACATTTGCATTAATTATATAGATAAATAGTTTTGACAAATAATTCAACAATAATTGTTTAAGACCTCCTGCCAACGATCCACCAACTGTTTAATGTTTCCACGAAAGAATCACTAGGCTTTGGCTGGAAACAATGATCAAGCCACGTATAAAGCTCCATATCGTTGTTAAATGAAACACCCCTCAAATTGTTAGAAAACGCCCCAAAATGCTGGTAGTCTGATGGTACGAAATCAGAAGACTATGGCGTGTGTGGCAGAACTTTCCAACCGAGTTCTTTAATTGCATTTTTGAAGATGTAAATGACGTGGGGGCGAGTATTTTTATGTTAAGGAGGCATGGTGGAGTAATGGATAGCGGCTTGGATTGAGGAATCCGAGAGCCGAGTTTGAATTCCAGTCGAATCCATTACATTCACTTACGTGCTAATACCCTTGGAAAAGGTGTGAATCCTCTTTCTTCTCCCTCCAGCTATGGGTAAATAGCAGGACAGACTGGGTTCTATAGCCTTGGATGGCAACTGGTCTAGGAGAAGGAAAACTCTGAATTCAAACCTGCTCTTAGAGGAGGGTGAATGGTTGGCAATCCATTTAGTGACGGTGTCACGATAAAAAAACACCCTTGATAGCCCTAGCGAAGCATCAAGAATTCAGCTATTTGACAAGATTATGAACTACACCAATCAAAGTATTGGGGAGTTCAATCTCGGCTGAGGACGCAAGATGATGATGCTTTTTATGTTGAATACTGTATCACCGGTCAGGTCTTTGGAACTGTCTCTTTGAGCCATTTGTTCAACAAACAACTTAGCACTGGGTGTTTTGTTGTTTTGATGCATTTCATATCTTTCTGTTGATAATGAAGTCATCTCTGTACGCAGCACAAATGTCTCGATCAGCTTTGGCAAATTTGTGTCTTTGATTGAAAGCAAAGAAATGATGATGTCGACATCTCGTTCTAGGCGTGTCTAATCTGAAATAAAATTTCAAAAATGTTAGGCGACAGTTTCACAGGACGACTCGAGTTCATAAGAAGCAAAAATTGCTACGAAAGATTATTCTTTGAGAACATCAGAAAAGAAAAAAAACGAACGAGTATATGTAATAACCTAATATGTTTGAGTTAGTTATAAAGCCATCTCATCTCCTACTAGCTGTGGGTTATATAGCAGGGATGACAGGGGCATCTTGTCTTTAAATGGCAACCACTCTAAGAAAAGGTAAAGTCTGATTTCTAAAATTCTGAATTCTTAGAATCTAACACCTCCAAAACTAAACTGCTTTTTTAATCGTCATAAAGAACATTTTTGGCTTCCATCCCCATGGCTGATGCTAACCTCCAGGACAGTTACTCATTGTGACTTCTCGGGCTTACGTTTTTCAACTAACATGGAGTAGAAAGATCATATGGAATCAATTACTAGGTCTGCAGCAAAGAAATTAGCTTCACCGTGTCGATCTCGGCAATTTTTCTAACCTGAATTTATCTTGCACATCTTATAAGTCCGTCCATTGAATATTACTGTTACATCTGTCTTTGGTGCATCTGCTATGATATTCTATATAAAATCCTGAAGAGAGTCGGGCTCCGTCAGGCTGTCTTGCGCAGGTGGTGGGGGGACAATACAACTACAGCACATGTGGTGCCCCAAGGACCTCAATAGGTTACGGGTCTCGTGATTGTGATAAAATCCTGTTATATACCGCGCACATGAACACTAATGGGTATCACTAGTTGGGAACTTAACTGTTGTTTACTACCCCGGGTCAGGGTGAACCTGGGAACAACGGCAATTAAGATGTAGTTCCACGCTCTTTAAGAGAGAGAGAGAGAGAGAGAGAGAGAGAGAGAGAGAGGACTGGGAGAGAGAGTGACTGAGAGAGGATACCACAACATAACAAAAGGAAACATGTAATTTGGGTTGAAGAGGTATATAAAAGAGAGAGAGAGAGATAGAGATAGAGAGAGAGATGGAGAGAGGGAGAGGGAGAGAGAGAGAAACATAACATAACAAAGGAAACATGTAATTTGGGTTGAAGAGGTATATGAAAGAGAGAGAGAGAGAGAGATGGAGAGAGAGGAGAGAGAGAGAAACATAACATAAAGGAAACATGTAATTTGGGTTGAAGAGGTATATGAAAGAGAGAGAGAGAGAGGGAGAGAGAGAACATAACATAAAGGAAAAACATGTAATTTGGGTTGAAAGGTATATGAAAAAAGAAAGAGAAAGAGAGAGGGGGGAGGGAGAGAGAGAAAGAGAAGGAGAGAGAAGGACAAGAGAGAGAGAGAGAGTAAAGAGAGGATACCACAACATAACAAAAGGAAACATGTAATTTGGGTTGAAGAGGTATATGAAAGAGAGAGAAAGAGAGAGAGGGGGGGAGAGAGAGAAAGAGAAAGGAGAGAAGGACAAGGACAGAGAGAGAGAGAGAAAAGAGGATACCACAACATAAAAAAAAAGAAACATGTAATTTGGGTTGAAGAGGTATATGAAAGAGAGGGGGGGGAGAGAGAGAAAGAAGGAGAGAAGGACAAGGAGAGAGAGAGAGAGAGTAAAGAGGATACCACAACATAACAAAAGAAACATGTAATTTGGGTTGAAGAGGTATATGAAAGAGAGAAAGAGAGAGAGAGGGGGGGGAGAGAGAAAGAGAGGAGAGAGAAGGACAAGGAGAGAGAGAGAGAGTAAAGAGAGGATACCACAACATAACAAAAGGAAACATGTAATTTGGGTTGAAGAGGTATATGAAAGAGAGAGAAAGAGAGAGAGAGGGGGAGGGAGAGAGAGAAAGAGAAGGAGAGAGAAGGACAAGGAGAGAGAGAGAGAGTAAGAGAGGATACCACAACATAACAAAAGGAAACATGTAATTTGGGTTGAAGAGGTATATGAAAGAGAGAGAAAGAGAGAGAGAGGGGAGAGAGAGAAAAGAGGAGAGAGAAGGACAGGAGAGAGAGAGAGAGTAAAGAGGATACCACAACATAACAAAAGGAAACATGTAATTTGGGTTGAAGAGGTATATGAGAGAGGAAAGAGAGAGAGAGGAGAGAGAGGGAGAGGACAAAAAGAAAGAGAAGGAGAGAGAAGGACAAGGGGGAGGGGGAGAGAGAGAGAAGGAAAGAGAGGATAAAGGATAACATAACAAAAGGAAACATGTAATTTGGGTTGAAGAGGTATATGAAAGAGAGAGAAAGAGAGGGAGAGAGAGAGGAGGGAAGAGAAAAGAAGAGAGAGAAGGACAAGGAGAGAGAGAGAGAGAGAGAGGAAAAAAGGAGGATACCACAACATAACAAAAGGAAGGATGTAATTTGGGTTGAAGAGGTATATGAAAGAGAGAGAAAAGAGAGAGAGGGGGGAGGGGAGGAGAGAAAGAGAAGGGAGAGAGAAGGACAAGAGAGAGAGAGAGAGGAAGAGAGGATCCCAACAACATAACAAAAGGAAACATGTAATTTGGGTTGAAGAGGTATATGAAAGAGAGAGAAAGAGAGAGAATGGGGAAGGGGAGAGAAAAGAGAAGGGAGAGAAGGACAAGGAGAGAGAGAGTAAAGAGGATACCACAACATAACAAAAGGAAACATGTAATTTGGGTTGAAGAGGTATATGAAAGAGAGAGAAAGAGAGAGAGAGGGGAGGAGAGAGAGTAAGAGAAGGAGAGAGAAGGACAAGAGAGAGAGAGTAAAGAGAGGATACCATAACATAACAAAAGGAAACATGTAATTTGGGTTGAAGAGGTATATGAAAAGAGAAAGGAAAGAGAGGGGGGGAGAGAGAGAAAGAGAACGAGAGAGAAGGACAAGGGGAGAGAGAGAGAGAGAAAGAGAGGATACCACAACAACAAAAAGGAAACATGTAATTTGGGTTGAAGAGGATATGAAAGAAAGAAAGAGAGAGAGGGGGGAGGAGAGAGAGAAAGAGAAGGAGAGAAAGGACTGGGGGGAGAGAGAGAGAGAGAGAGTAAAGAGAGGATACCACAACATAACAAAAGGAAACATGTAATTTGGGTTGAAGAGGTATATGAAAAGAGAGAGAAAGAGAAAAGGGGGGAGAGAGAGAAAGAGAAGGAGAGAGAAGGACAGAAGGAGAGAGAGAGAGAGTAAAGAGAGGATACCACAACATAACAAAAGGAAACATGTAATTTGGGTTGAAGAGGTATATGAAAGAGAGAGAAAGAGAGAGAGAGAGGGGGAGGGAGAGAGAGAAAGAAAGAGAGAGAAGGACAAGGAGAGAGAGAGAAGAAAGAGAGGATACCACAACATAACAAAAGGAAACATGTAATTTGGGTTGAAGAGGTATATGAAAAGAGAGAGAAAGAGAGAGAGAGGGGAGGAGAGAGAGAAAGAGAGAAGGAGAGAGGAACAAAAGGACAAGGGGAGAGAGAGAGAAGAAAAAGAGGATACCACAACATAACAAAAGGAAACATGTAATTTGGGTTGAAGAGGTATATGAAAGAGAGAGAAAGAGAGAGAGGGGTGGAGGGAGAGAGAGAAAGAGAAGGAGAGAGAAGGACAAGGAGAGAGAGAGAGAGTAAAGAGAGGATACCACAACATAACAAAAAGGAAACATGTAATTTGGGGTTGAAGAGGTATATGAAAAGAGAGAGAAAGAGAGAGAGGGGGGGGAGAGAGAGAAAGAGAAAGAGAGAAGGACAAGAGAGAGAGAGAGAGTAAAGAGAGGATACCACAACATAACAAAAGGAAACATGTAATTTGGGTTGAAGAGGTATATGAAAGAGAGAGAAAGAGAGAAAGAGGGGGAGAGAGAGAGAGAAAGAGAAGGAGAGAGGACAAGGAGAGAGAGAGTAAGAGAGATAAAGAGAGGATACCAAAACATAACAAAAGGAAACATGTAATTTGGGTTGAAGAGGAGGGGATATGAAAGAGAGAGAGGGAGAGGAGGGGGGAAAGAGAGAAGGACAAAGGAGAGAGAGAGAAAGAGAGAGGGAGAGAGAGAGAGAGAGAGAGTAAAAAGAGGATACCACAACATAACAAAAAGGAAACATGTAATTTGGGTTGAAGAGGTATATGAAAGAGAGAGAAAGAGAGAGGGGAGGGGAGGAGAGAGAGAAGGAGAGAGAGAGAGAAGGACAAGAGAGAGAGAGAGTAAAGAGAGGATACCACAACATAAATAAAAGGGAAAACATGTAATTTGGGGTTGAAGAGGTATAGATGAAAGAGAGAGAAAAAGAGAGAGAGGGGGGGGAGAGAGAGAAAGAGAAGGAGAGAAGGACAAGGAGAGAGAGAGAGAGTAAAGAGAGGATACAACATAACAAAAGGAAACATGTAATTTGGGTTGAAGAGGTAGATGAAAGAGAGAGAGAAAGAGAGAGAGAGGGGAGGGAGAGAAAGAGAAGGGAGAGAGAAGGACAAGGAGAGAGAGAGAGAGAGTAAAGAGAGGATACCACAACATAAACAAAAGGAAACATGTAATTTGGGTTGAAGAGGAGATATGGAAAGAGAGAGAAGGAGAGAGAGGAGAGGGGGAGGAGGAGAGAGAAAGAGAAGAGAGAAAGAGACAGGGGACAAGGAGAGAAGGAGAGAGAAGGACAAAGAGAGGATACCACAACATAACAAAAGGAAACATGTAATTTGGGTTGAAGAGGTATATGAAAGAGAGAGAAAGAGAGAGAGAGGGGGGAGGGAGAGAGAAAGAGAAGGAGAGAGAAGGACAAGGAGAGAGAGAGAGAGTAAAGAGAGGATACCACAACATAACAAAAGGAAACATGTAATTTGGGTTGAAGAGGTATATGAAAACTGATTTCAAAACAATGGCATTTAGCGATGAATGTAAAGCTACATTTGATTGAGTACGGGTCTAAAGGTTGAATATTCTTGGAAATCGTCGGTTACTACGAATTAAAAGACTCATATTTGAGCCAGTGAAATTATAGTTCCCTAGAAACTTGATAGTATCAAGGTAAATACAGAGAATAATAACTGTACGCTATTTGTAAAGATACTTTTGAACGATACAGTTGACAAAGAAGTTTTAACTTAAGTATATTATTTCCAGACAATGTCTTTTTACATTTAGCCAAGCTGAATAATGTCCATAGTGTCAAAAAAGATTTCAAAGACACCAAATTAATGGAATGTCTTCCGGCGCAGCTTCCCTGAAAACTTGTAAGCAATCATTAAAAAAAGAAAGAAAGATGTATATGCGACTGGTAAACAGTACTTAAGCAAAGAAGATCCCCACAGAGCAAGAAAATCCGCTGAAAGTATTGTCAAAGTGGAAAAAGTTGAAAAGTGAACAAAATCAATATTCGAAAGACTTTTGGTGTTTATAGAATGCCAAGTAACCTGGATTAACAAGTACAATAATAAAATACTAATTTATGAATTATTTTCAGAGAGAACAAAATGAATAAATGAATTAAAAAAACAAGGAAAAATATTCCTAGCCATTCTTAAAAAATATTCTTAGGGCTAAGAATAGTTTTTCCTCTTTTTATTCATATATATATACAGTGACACGCATAAGTATTGAATACATGTTATTTTCTGTTATAACTCTAGTTTATGTTCGCCATTTTGCCTGATATTTGGTAAGTAATATCTCGTAAAGTTGTTTTAGTTGTATGTGGAAGGAAAATTAAAAACTCATGGTTGAATCCATTTTTTTATCAAAGTTCAAAATTACCCTATACAAAAATATTGGATACATCAATTTAATATTTTGTTGCGTAGCCTCTGTTTTGTTTCACTGCTTCCAGTCGCTTTCTATAGTTGGCCACAAGTTTTCCACACTGATCCACCATTACTTTACCCCATTCTTCCTTGCATAATTCCTCTAATTCCTTGATATATAGGAGGAGGAGGAAAAGAAGAAATGAAGAAGAAGAAGAAAAAGAAAGATAAAGGAGAAGAAGAAAAAGAAAAAGAAGAAAGAAGAAGAAGGAGAAGAAAAAAAAAAGAAGAAGCGTCTAATTCCCAGTTCAATTTGCAACTTAATAATTGTGCATCTACGTCACGCTAACCTCAATAATAATGCTCTGGTTACAGCTTAACGATTTCAAACAGTAAAATAATGAGACCCATTAGCCAATCTAGTGCTACGCTTAAATTCATGATGTTGAGACATTTAAAAGAACAATGCTCATTAGAAAAATTGCCAGTGAAACACTTATAGGAAAGTCACAGGGAAAATACATTACGACGGTAGAAAATGAACGGAAACCGAGATGTCAACATCCTGAGAAAAATTTGTAAAGTTATTGGCTGGTCACGACCGATCATTTTACAGATTTTTCTCTGGATTTTGTTAAGAATCTTTGTATTATATTGCAGGAGCATCAGACCAGATGTGACGATAATATTCAATGCACGGAAGAATGGTAGATTTATAAACGTGCAAGATGGGATTGCAGCAATTGATTCAATAGACTCATTCCACTTCATGTCACCGGAAAACGTGAGATAAATAAAATTTTATGTCGGGTATAATTTGCATAATAAAAGCTGAGTTTGCGGGACAGATCGATATCTATCTATCTATCTATCTATCTATCTATCTATCTATCTATCTATCCCAGTCTGTTCATTATCTATCTATCTATCTATCTATCTATCTATCTATCTATCTATCTATCTATCTATCCAAGTCTGTTCATTATCTATCTGTCTATCTATCTATCTAAGATGATTATCTCTCTCTCTGTCTCTATATATATATATATATATATATATATATATATATATATATATATATATATATATATATATATATATATTTATGTCTGTGTGTGTTTGTGTTTATGTAAGTGTGTGTAAGTGAGAGATTATAGCTGTGTCAACAAGAGGAAAGCGTATATTTTAAAGAGAAAAGAGAATCCCAAACGTTTTGGATATAACATGGATTTTTAAATATATATATATATATATATATATATATATATATATATATATATATATATATATATATAAATTACATTATAATAAAAAAAAATTGCGGCTTTTCTTTTTTTTCTCTTTAAAATATACACTTTTCTTTCGCTGAAACAACTATAATCGCTCCCGTATAATTATTCAATACATACTTGTCTATTTAAGCGTCACATATTGAGCTGTTCCTAATACCAACTCCATCCATCTAAAAATGTCTTGATAATGACTGAGATCGTTGAATATACGTGAACAAAAAAATAAATAAATAAATAAATAAATAAAATAAAATAAAAATTAGAAATAAAAAAATCATGACAATGCCCTTTGGACTGTTTATCTATTATTTCGCTCCTGACAGACAACATCTTATTCAGAATTGGAAAATTATGTTAAAAAATTAAATACACATACCTTGTCAGTTGACTTTAAGAAAACCTTCTATATATATATATATATATATATATATATATATATATATATATATATATATAATTTCCGTTTGAGTTGACCGATTAAATAGGTCAATGTCTGATCCTTACACTCTCCTTCCTCAATATTAAGTATTATAATAAAAATAAAAATAAATTTTAAAACTCTCCCTTACCTCTCTAAACTCGACCATGTCTCTCACACCATTCCTCATCACCTTCTATGTCAAATTATATAAGCTTAATACTACCCGTCAAAAGTGTAAATTTTAAATTCATTTTTCGTTTCACCTTTAGAAAGTGAAGTCCAGAGAAAAATAAAATTCTCTGGTGGAATAAATTATTACAAATGGAGCATTAAAGTTGTTGTTCTTCTTTAATTTATTATATATATATATATATATATATATATATATATATATATATATATATATATATAATAATAATAATGGACTCTCCGTCGGTTTCGACGTATGAGGATCTGCCAGCTTATTGATTAAGTTGATTAATCTTAAGTGGCATTTGATTTACAAAGGAGGCCACATATGGAGCAGGTGTGATAATTGTGGGATGAAATCACTGTTAGATTGGCTGACCTTTTAGATCTTGCTCTCGCTTATTGAAGATGATTCAGACAAGCAGATTGAAAATTGCTGAGTCCACTACAACACGTTGATCTCCATTCTACCCGCTCCAAAGCTCAAGGGTTTTATGTGGTATATTGACTGCTGACAAGTTGCTTTTCAGCTTAAGAATTAAAAAATTAATAAAAGAATTAAGAATTAAAAATTAACAAAATAATTAAGAATTATAAAAGTAATCAAATAATTAAGAATTAAAAAATTAATAAAATAATTAAGAATTAAAAAAGTAATGAAATAATTAAGAATTAAAAATTTAAAAAATATTTAAGAATTAAAAAACGAATAAACCTTTAGCCAATATCAAGGAAGATTCAATATTTCAGCTTAACTGAGTGTGTGCATTATGTGTATGTTTTAATGTGTTGTAGAGATGTTTTTAATTTATGAATACGGTTAGCACATTGTGGCCTTGTTCGTAGTTAATATCGTTAAAAGATGGCTTTTTCATTTTCTATTAACTACGAACAAAATCGAATGAACCATGATAATGGCTAAAGGTATAGCCGAAAGCGCTCGGATATATAAAACATTTGGACAGTTTTACACTCTTTGTCCAGAAAAAAAGCTCTTGTTCGAACACAAGAAAAATTAAATAAAAAAGCTTAACCGTAGTACCTTGTCTGTCGTTTTAATGAAACATGCATAAACGAACGTTTGCTAAATAATATACATACATACATACATATATATATATATATATATATATATATATATATATATATATATATATATATGTATAAGCCTTTTTATTATATCCCTACTCTGTCCTGGACATTGAGTTCTACCTGGATTCTATCCTCTTGGAATTTTTAATTCAAAATATATATGTATGTGTATGTATATATATTTTGTATATGTATGTATATTTACCACTAATATTATCAATATATATATATATATATATATATATATATATATATATATATATATATATATATATATATATATATATATATAAATGAAAGCCTAGGTCATAAGTATATACGGACAGGAAATGCTGAAGGTGTTGGGACGCTGAAACTTTTTTACATATTTTAATTTAAAAAAAAGATTAATTAGTGACATTCTAGAAAGAAATAACGAAATAATTCTTACACAGCGATACTAATAAGTATTAACAAATCAAGGAAAGACATTATCACGTCTGAGGGCCAAGAAAATGGGATTATTATTTTGAATAGAAAAACATATAGTGATAAAATTAAATTACTACTCAACGCTGCTAAAACACATGAGAAAATAGATCAATGCAAAATAATTGCAGAGATATAATAAATTTAACAGGGTAATTATAATATTACTAATGGAAACAAATCATAGTAGAAATTAATAAAGGATGTTTCATTAAGACGGATTATATATAAAGATGTTTCATTAAGACAGATTATATATAAGGATGTCTCATTAAGACGAATTATATTAGGGTGTTTCATTAAGACGGATCAAAATCAGCAGTAAATAAATCAGTGTTATTGTTGAAAATTTATTTATTTCTCTATTGGATCATGTTATTTAAGTCATGGCAATTTTGTGTGAAAAATAATATCGCCCAAATGTCCGCCAAATCTGAAAGAAAAAGAAAAAATCATTAGACGCTTAAACTTAATTCACATTTAAAATTGGTCCAAGTTAAAGTTACACCATTTTACAATCGGTCCAAGTTAAAGTTACACCCTTTTAAAATCGGTCCAAGTTAAAGTTACACCCTTTTAAAATCGGTCCAAGTTAAAGTTACACCCTTTTAAAATCGGTCCAAGTTATAGTTGCACACTTTTAAAATCGGTCCAAGTTAAAGTTACACCCTTTTAAAATCGATCCAAGTTATAGTTACACCCTTTTAAAATCGGTCCAAGTCATAGTTACACCCTTTTAAAATCGGTCCAAGTTATAGTTACACCCTTTTATAATCGGTCCAAGTTATAGTTGCACCCTTTTAAAATCGGTCTAAGTTAAAGTTACACCCTTTTAAAATCGATCCAAGTTATAGTTACACCCTTTTAAAATCGGTCCAGGTCATAGTTACACCCTTTTAAAATCGGTCCAAGTTATAGTTACACCCTTTTAAAATCGGTCCAAGTTATAGTTACACCCTTTATAATGCGACACTAGAATAAACAGACTTCATGTTCTACCTAAAATGCCCATTATATCAGGTATTGATAGAGCTTCCTAAAAACTGCCGAAAGGCATAAAAAAGTAAACACCTCTCCTTAGAACAATCAACCGGTTAGGTAGAAAAACTTCAGGCAACCTGGTCGAAAAACTAAAAGGAATAAATATAACAGACAAACTCATGGCTAATTTAGAAGTTAAATCATTTAAAATCGACTTAGCATCTCTAACAGAAAATATATAACGGCCAATATATAAAATAAAAAAATGCTCTCTCATCACAAACAAAAGATATTTCGCTTTTAACAATAATCTTCATAAACAAAATTTCGAATTACCTACGGGTTCGCCATTCAGCTGGGCTTTGCCTTGTCTTTTAAAGTTTCTTGAATCTGGTTTATTCCAAAGTATTTTACGTAAACAGTCAACATATTCCCGATATATTCATGGCTCCCTATTAATATATCCTGGCAAAACAAGTTTACCTGACATTGTAGATAAACTAAACCAAGTTCAACGACATAATTTACTTGTGAAACAGAATCAAACAACGCATTACCTTACCTCAGTACCACATTAAACCGTAGCGATAATGTCATAAAATTACGTGTCCATCGCAAGTCAACTAATAAAAATGACCTCATAAATTTCTATTCTCATCATATCGACAAAATAAAATCTGGAATAATTATCAGAATCTATTTAAGAGCACTCAGAATTTGTAGCCCTCAGTATTTACATGATAAGGAGAAACACATTGAGAATACTTTTCAGCTCATTCAATAGCCTAATTATTTTATATTCAACTTGAAATAGAAAGCTGGTAAAATATTTCAAATTACAAGGAACCACTCCAGCAAATGTAACGAATCAAGATACTACCAACTCTATGACAACTATAATTGAAAAGAATTTATCTAAGGTTAACATAAAATTTGTTACAACTACTTCCAAAACAATGAGACTTAATTAGAACAAAACAAAATAATAAGGTATAACTTGAAGGAGAACTTTTGTAATGATTGCCACAAGAAATACAAAGGAGAAAAAAAATAGTCGTCGTCGTTGGCTTTATTGCGTATCCAGAAATTGAATTTTTTCTTTGTTGATCGTTTCTTTTATGATGATGGTGTTAAGGACTACATTTGCTGCCAACGTGCAAGTTCAGGACTAGAAGGTCCCAGTTTCACCAAAACTACTCCCTTCATCTTTTCCTTATTGCTGTTTGGCTTTGCAAGAGTTGGTTGAAGGTGAAAGAAAATCAGTGTAGTAGAAAGTGCCGATGGCGTGCATTTGTTTAAGGTGGACCTGAACTTGCCAGGAAGTGACCTACACACTTGATTTCATGACATTCCTTTGCGGATGAGATATGCAGAATCCATTTATAAAACTTCAACGGACTGCCGCTGATTTATAATTTCGAATGGTGCCTTCTGTAGCATGTCTATCATGCGTAGCCCTCTTCATCCGCTGGTTCAACCGTTGAGATCTGTTGTAATTATCATCTGCTGGTTCCACCGTTGGAGTCTTTGGCTTAGCCTGGGTCTTCGTCTTCGACATTGCCGCCAAGGGTGGCCCTACCTGAAGTTTAGAACTCCCGACGGCATCGTTCTCAGGGTCGTTGCACTACGCAAGCCCCTGCACCGCACTAAAAATGATGCTTTAATAATAAAAAAAAAGAATGTAATTTCCAAAGGCAAACGTATATAGAAAGTACTTTGATAGCTAGATCATCCCCGGTATATTTTCGCCCAGATTCTGACAACGTTTAACTTCTCTTAGCAAATCTATTATCGCAACGTGGGATATTTAATAATAAAGCAAAACTGAATTAAAAAAACGACAAAACTATGTGTACAGACGCACCAAAAAAAAAAAAAAAAAAAAAAAATTAAAATTGTAAAATTTCAGCGTTCCAACATCTTAAGAGTTTCCCATCGGTGTATAATTATCATAAACGGTTGTATTTTTATATTCCCCCCCTCTGGTTTCATCGCATATATAATATCATCACCAAAATCATGCGATTACTTTAGTTTGATGAAGTTCACTTTGTCATTCATTATATATATATATATATATATATATATATATATATATATATATATATATATATATAATATTACTACTAAATAGTGTCAGAGTGATGGCGGGGCTACTGGTATTTAATCAATGAAAGAAAATTCATGGAAAAGTCATAATGTTTTTTTTTCGATTTCTTTCAAACTTCTGGAGACATCAACAGGAATCTTTATTTCTGTCAGCTAAACTAGGTAAAAGTATCTATTAGTTACATTTTCACACACACAAACACATAAATACACACACACATACAGAGACACAGACATACAGACACACGCACGCACACACACATATATATATATATATATATATATATATATATATATATATATGCATACACACACATACACACACACACATATATATATACATATATATATATATATATATATATATATATATTATGCCTCATCAGTCGTACGACTCAAAATTTCATGCAAAACGCAATTTTCAGGTGCTGAGTATGAACTGACACTTACGTAAATTGAATTTTGAAAAAAAGGCCTTTGTTTATATATATATATATATATATATATATATATATATATATATATATATATATATATCAGTATTATATATATAGTTTTCTAAAATTTATATCCCTTTCAAAATACCAGTTTTATTAACATATGTAATCGACTCATTATATATATATATATATATATATATATATATATATATATATATATATATATATATATATATATGTATATATATATGTATGTATGTGAGTCTCATTCCATTTCCTTTTTAGCCAGTTTAGGCAGGTTTGCCTGGCTCCTTAGGATTTATTCTATATATATATATATATATATATATATATATATATATATATATATATATATATGTGTGTGTGCGCGTGTGTGTGTGTGTGTGTGCAGATATGTAGAAACATAGGAAAGAACACGTTAGGTAAATAATCCGCAGTTCTTTAGTATTTTATTTTTTATTTTTAGAAAACAGAGCTGCATACAGAATTATTATTTTTAAAAATATGATTCCTTCGCTACATAAGAATTCTCCTGTTTCAAAAACAAGAGCCAATAACCTCAATATAATTATTAAAATTAAATTGAATTAAAATATCAAGCCCTGTTTCATCCTCAAGTGAAAATTTAGGAATAACCAATCTTGAAATTTACGCATCTTTATCAGCATGTTCATTTGCAAAGTTAATTACTATAATTTTAATAATTATATTGAGGTTTTCGGCTCTCGCTTTTGAAACATGAGAACTCTTATGTAGCGAAGGAATCATAATTTTTGAATCTATCTATCTATCTATATATTACATTAAGTTTCATTCTCTACAAGGCTCGACGACCACTCGAGGTAGAGAGTTACGTTAGAAGATAGTTTGTACGAATAGGAAGGGAAGGTGACGGTTAACCCTTGCCTTGGACAGGTCAATATTGTAGTGAGCCGCTTCTGAAGAGCAGTGGTTCGCGATAAGAAGCTGTTTGAATAGAACTTCTCACCGATGGTTTATGAAGTGAATGTGGGTGGTTTGCAACAATGTGAATGGCATGGCGGTTCATTGGAGCGAAGCTTGGGTCCTAGCAGAACCAAGGAATGTAATTCGTTCGACCATTTTTCGTGGCAGTAGTGACAGAGCAGCGAGTGGCTTTGCACATCCCACCCGTGAGAGAGGTGTTGGAGGGTGGAAAACTTATTTGTCACCCACATAGACTCGGAGACGCTTTAAACTTTATCGAGGGGGCGTCAGTGCGGTCTGGACAGCTCACGCCGAAATATGACAAGAGTATTTACATTATTCACAGTATTCGGACTGTTATTCTTATTCACAACGTTTTGGCCGTTATACACTCCGACCTTCTCTAGGTGATTGAAAATCGAACCGGACCCATTATATCGGGTATATTTTCTAGTTCCACGAACCATGCCTCTTCTGGATGTCTCAGTTATTTCCCGTTAACTTAACCCTTCAAGATATTTTGTTCACCACTGACGTAGCCTGGTACTGAACTCACAATTCTTTAGGTCTAGTCAGTGGATCTAACCTAAGCCTTTATCCACTGGGCCATGAGTACTTGAGAAGCGTTCAACGTCCGTAACTTTGTGAATATGGCAGTGAAGATGAGTATAAGAGTCCGAATAATATAAGTAATGCAAGAAATCATAATACCTCATCTCAGAGATATAGAGGCCGAAACGTTGCGAATATGGCAATGAAGATGAGGATAACAGTCCGAATAATGCAAATAATGCAAGTAATCATAATACCTCATCTCAGAGATATAGAGGCTGAAACCTTGTGAATATGGCAATGAAGATGAGGATAACTTTCCAAATGATGTAATGCAAGTAATTATAATACCTCATCTCAGAGATATAAAGGCCGAAACGTTGTGAATATGACAATGAAGCTGAGAATAACAGTCCAAATAATGTAAATAATCCAAGTAATCATAATACCTCATCTCAGAGATATAGAGGCCAAAACACTGTGAATATGGCATTGAAGATTAGGATAACAGTCCGAATAATGTAAGTAACCATAATACCTCCTATCAGAGATATAGACAGATAATGGCAGGAGTACACCATTCTTGGCCTGATCTGGCACTTTAAAGGTGGTGGTTATATATATATATATATATATATATATATATATATATATATATATATATATATGAATTTGCTATTATAATCAGACATAGTTTTGTTACTTCAAAAATTATTTTTACGGGGCACCCGTATTTAAGTAGATGTTCTGTTTATTTTAAACAATTTTTATTTCGTCTCCCAGTCTACACACTCGAGAAAACTTATTAATGGAAATGTGCCTTCCAGCAGGATTTGTTCCTGAACCCCTCTTTGCAAAGGGAACCATAATTTGATCCGGCGTGTTTTAACCACTCAGCCACGACAAACTTTGCAATCAAGCAATGTTTTGTTTCCTTTTAAAGCATTCACTCGTTCAGATTTTCTCGAAAAGCATATTTACACAGTTTCGTATCCGAATTGTAAACATAACAATTTAAAAACAAAAAATGAAATGCATTTATTTTATAATCCGACGTATTTTTTATTACTTCAAACGTTATTTTTTGTGGATACCCGAATTTAAATAGACGCTCCGTTTGTTTGAAACAGTATCTGTTTCGTCTACCCGCCTGTCTAATCAAGTCAACGTGCATGTCTTCAAACTGGCCTATCAATAGACTTGAATCTGAGGGGAACGTAATCCTTTTAGTAAATAACTGGTTATAGTTTATTTTCAATCAAATCTTACAAAGGGAATTTCAGTTGAGAAAGCCGAGGAGGAGGTCTGCCAAAACCATCAATCAATGCGAGTGGATTTGATGGCTGGGGTGTAAAGATGATCACAAACCTCAGACAGATTGACTCGTAGTACAATTCAGTGCATCATTTGGAACTATTTCAAATAATTGAAGAACGATTGGTAATAATAATAATAATAAAAAATAACAGGTTCGGTAAATAGGTTCCATTTGAAATTGAATGGGGAATAAAAATCAGACATACAGAGGCCAACATTAATCATATCGAACGGTATGAAATCGATCCGTTTGGACGTTGTATCATCACTTCCAATGAAAAAAAAAAGTATTTTATATAATAAGTTTGCATAGTAACCGTAACAGATATCTAAAATGGCTGGACACCGAGTAGAAGTGAAAGTATTAACCAAAACTGCACAATGGTTCTTAGAAATTGCATGGTGGAACAAAAGTTGTTTGAAGCACGATCATCAAATCAGTTCACGATCGTGCTACGCATCGAATAACGCTGTTTTATTTTTCGTTTTTTTACTCTATTTAGCCGAATTCCCAATATCAATCTCTACCGTTTATTTAACGCTGAAATCTAAACATTTTGAACACAATTTTATGGTTTCAATTAAATATATATTGAACGCAATTGTACACCTTCAACTACAGATCAAATCAATTGTTGGTAATTTTACTATAAAATACATTACTTGTCATTTTGCTTTAAATGGTATTCTTGGTAATTTTGCTATGAAATACATTACTTGGCATTTTGCGTTAAATAGTATTGTTGGTAATTTTGCTATTAATATACATTACTTGTCATTTTGCGTTAAATGGCATTGTTGGTAATTTTGCTTTAGAATACATTACTTGTCATTTTGCTTTAAATGGTATTGTTGGTAATTGTGCTATAAAATACATTATTTGGCATTTTGCTTTAAATGGTATTGTTGGTAATTTTGCTATAAAATACATTATTTGGCATTTTGCTTTAAATTGTATTGTTGGTAATTTTGCTATAATATACATTACTTGTCATTTTGCCTTAAATGGTATTGCTGGTATTTTTACTATAAACATGTATTTCTATACTTTCATAGAATTTCGTTTGTGGGTTCATTATTTGTCCCTAGCTGGTACCTTAACTGTTGCTTACTACCCCGGGTCAGGGTGTACCCGGGAACAATAGCAGTTAAGAGGTGGTTCCACGCGCCTTAAAACATCCAATCTTCCGATCATAGTCCTTGCTGCCGTATGTAGTTTATCGTCATACCCAGGACAAAGATTACTCAAGTTCGCTAATTGTAATTTAGTATTGATGGTTGTATTTCAGTAGGGGCCTATCAACCTCTGTTGTATTTTAACCCCTATGAATTATGTAATGTCGAAATCTAAATATTTTGTACGAAATTATTTTTATTTTATGTTTTGGATATAATAATGGTTTAGTGATACAAGTCTTACTAATTAATCCATAGCTGGGGGGGGAAGAGGTGGATTCATACCTTTCCCAAGTGTATTTGCGCGTATGTGAATACCGTGGCTTAAGGAAAGTTTTAGACAGGAGAAATAGACTACATCCAATTTCAAAATTTCATTACGTAATCCCAACTCAACAAAAATAAACAGTATTTGGAACTAGTATAGAGTAGGTCATCGATTTGCTAGTTTCAGTGCTTGTATTTGATTTTTCATGGATTTGATCAAGTTATCAACAATCGTCTGAGCCATATTTTACCACTCCTTTAGTAATGTTTCGTTAAGGGTTGCCACTGACGTGATTTTGGTTGCAGGCTCTTGAAGTTTGCGGTCAAGGTGCTCCCAAACGTGCTCAATTGGATTCATGTCAGAACTTTGGGCTACCCATTTCAGTGACTTGATTTCCTGCAATTGCTTCCAGTTCTTTGCTACTTTGCTTGTATGACATGGCGCTCCATCTTCTTGAAAAAGGAAGGCATTCTTGTCAATCTGATTGGTTTTAAATAGTGGGAGTTGTCCTTTCTCTAATTGACAATATTTTGGACCATTCAACTGCTCGTCAACAAGAATCAGCTCTGATTTCCCTCTAAACCAGACAGCGCCCCACACCATTACTCAAGTCCATTCATATTTGACAGTCGTCTGCAGAAAATCAGTGTTCCAAGTTTCATTCTGATTTCTCCAAACATAAACCTGTCTCGAATTCGAATACTGGCAGAATTTACTTTCATTTGACCAAATTACAGACTACCAAAATTCTTAATCTTTGCTCTCGAATTCTCTCACCAAGTCCATACTCCTGTTCCTGTTAAACACAGAAATCAAGGGCTTCCCTTTTGCAAATTTTCTTTGATAGCCAAGCTCTTTCAGAATCTTTCTCGTCGCATATGGCGACATTTCCATGCTGTTGGCGACATCTTTGACGCTCTGATGGCGGTTTCTGATGACTTCCCTATTCAGCGCCCTTTTCATTCGCTCAGACACGATGCTTGGTCTTCTTGAACGCTGTTCCACACGACAATGGCTTTCTTTATTAAATTTCTTGGCAATATTATTAACCGTTTAATGATTAACCTGGAAAAACCTAGAAATTTATCTATTTGACACTGATGCAATCCTGTTATTTTCCCTAGTAGAAATTCACCGATTTACTTACTTCCGCAGACATTAATTGCAAAATATAAGTCAACTATCGTTCATACATGAGAGTAGCATAATGCTAACACGGTATTGTCTGAAAAAAGAAGAGATGTTATTACAGAAGCCAAAATTGCTGTAATCAAGGGGGGCTAAAAACTTATAATAGCCCTTTGTATATGGGATGTGACTGGAATTTGAACTACACAGCCATTATATATTACGCAACCCGTACATCCAAGATAATAACGACTGGTATTCACAAACAGTCACTCATCCAGGTACTGGCCAGGCTCAACGTTGTTTAACTTCGGTGATTGTACAGGAAACTTGTTTAAGGTAAAGGGGGAAAGCGAGAACTTGATTATATTATTATTTTTCCATTTTGCTCCAAGTTCTGTTCATTTTCACTGTTGATGATGTCAGTTGTTTACAAGCGATGTGGCTTTTCGGCCTACAAGATCTGATGAAGTATTGTCTTTACGGCCCAGAGGATTCAATCGCTTGAAGCCATTTTAATCATTGTAGTTTTGTTATATAACAGAACAGAATTCTATTAGTCTATATAAAGACAATTTAAACTGCTGCGTCGACGAAAACCAGTCAAGTTCCATTCTACTTAATTTATAAATCAATTCCCCTTTACTTGGCGCATAGATAAATAGTAAATATCTTAATACCACTTGACATGCAATATAAATATATGAAGATCATTTGACGTGAAGTAACTTTACAAACGGGATTTGAACACTTTTGATACATTAACACGTAACTTTATACAATTAACCAATGCATCTATCAACACTTTGGCCAGTGCGTGTGAGTTTATGCTTTGTACGCCGGAACCGGATGCAGAAGCCAGCCAAAATCTAATAAACCAAAAATTATACAAGAATGGCGTCAATGAGAGAAACGGAAATTGTTGATAATCACGAGAAGAAACATGGCGGACCGTTCGCACACAAGAGATCTCGCCGGTTATCGCAGATTCTCAGAGGAGCTGATGTGTCGAGTTATTGGTAGCCATTTTGTACGGTGTACATATTATGTATAATGGTCGAGTAGGCTGCCTGCACGCAGGAAGCTGTTAACTGTGACGTTCGGGAATGTAGAACGCTTGGCGGGAAGAGAAAAAAAGAAGAGGCAAATCAAGTCAAATAAAATAAAATACGGTAGAGAACTGTTTATCGATGATGAGCTATTAGCTAAAATATTGAATCATATCGAGATACACATCATTAGAACCGTTTGAACTTGAATGGACACTGCAGCTAAATAGGTGAAGATAAGATCGCCTATCGTCCGGTTCCCACTCCTATTCGGTCTCTCGTTTCCTGTTTAGTATTGTGTTTTCGGTTCCTTCTAAGGTCTTAATTCTCTTTCACTCCCAGTAACCCTTTGCGTCTTATTGGAATTATCACCTCGCTTGGTATGGATTGATAAAAAATAAACGATTAGTGGGATTTCAAATCTTCTATATGCTTGCTCATTTCCGAGCACGCCCATCTGCTCAGGTCTGTTTGTATTTCTGCAACACTCACAGAACTAAGACGCATGGCTGCGATATGAACAACGGCTTGGTTCTGTGACTGTTGCAGGAACACAAACAGATCTGAGTTGCTTAGATACAGTTTAAGTATGTGCGCCACCAGAGCCACGTGACGGTTTGAATTTAGAATTCTCCTCTTATGTTAATTGTCAAACACGGAGAGTGGATTTATATTTTCCAAAGAGTATTTTTGTGAAAGTGAATGGAACAATTTCGACCTGAATTTGAAATGGGACCGCTGACTTCTTCTTTCGCGCCTTTAATCCCTACACCACCTACATACTAATAGATAGGCAGTAAAAAAGCAGAGAGGAAGAGAAAGAGATAGATTGAGACAATAAAGAAATACTTTCTCTTAAACCAAACAACGTCTTCGATATGTCTTACGTTTTGTGGGTAGGCTACAGACAAACTATTACAGTTCTAGCTACACCATCAAACGGGAAGGTTCACCTGTTTATCTTGGGCAATGGTAGGGTGTAACTTACGTTCTAACTAACTGAGGAATGAAATAGGCAGAATGTTTTGAAAAAGTGATGGTCATATTCAATTATCTGTGTAAAGGAATGATGGATATATTAAGATAATTTTTCAAATGCATGATGTACATGGTAAGTATATATATATATATATATATATATATATTTATGAATAAAAATGACAATAGGAAAACTGGTAATTGCTGACGCGTTTCGTCTAATGTGGACTTTATCAAAGCAAAATACGTCAGAAATTACCAGTTTTCCTATTGTCATTTTTATTCATAAATATTGTCTTCTCTACTGGTTAAATCAGAGAAATATTCATATATATATATATATATATATATATATATATATATATATATTTTTAAAGAAAAACTGACCACTTTAAGGTACCATTATGATAATTTATTTCAAAATTAAAATTTTGATTTCATCTTTCGTTTCATTTCATTTTAGAAGAGCTATCTGATGGTCCGACGTCCTTTAAAAGGACTCTGGTGAAATAAATTATTATAATGGTACCTTAAAGTGGTCTGTTTTTCTTTAAAATATTAGCTCTAGATTTACATTGACCTCTCAAGATTTCATCTTCCTGGGGATTACCCATACGGCTTACCAAGTTCTTCATATCTTAACTACATATATATATATATATATATATATATATATATATATATATATATATATATATATATATAATAATACTCAGATAGCTCAACTTGTAGATATGTCAAAACAAATCGGTACCCGAGGAAAAATTGAAAATAAAAAAGAAAGAAATAAAAACATCCGAACAGGGCGAAATAAATCGTCCAGTGCCTTAAATCTTTAGTCTAAAGAAAGTATTTCAAACGTGTAGGATGACTAAAACGTAGTGTGATCAATACACTAAGTAGAACGGGAATAACTAAATAACATTCTAACGAGCCAAAAAAACCCACTTAAGTTTCACGGATCATCAGGGTACGCTTATATATATATATATATATATATATATATCAAACGTTTTAGGATTGAAAATCTACAGGGAATTTATCCAGAGGTGCGAAATGGCCCTAAAAGTGTGATACACTTGAGTTTCATTTTCATGTAATTCATTTCTATGCTGTATAATAAAGATATTGAAATCTCTTTATATATATAGATAGATATAGATAGATAGATAGATAATATTAGTGGTAAATATACACATACATATGCAATCATATATCTAAAATATATAAATATATATATATACATACATACATACACATACATATATATTTGTATAAAAAATAATTCCAAGAGGATAGAATCCAGGTAGAACTCACCACAAAATGTATCCTTTCCGGTTACATCTTTAATGTATTAGACATCCGACAACATTCATATTTCTCTTACTTAAACCCTCTTCAACTCCCCTCTCTAAAACTTCTCTCTGTTAAATTTTAATTCCCCCCCCTTCATCTTTAGACCTTCCTGTTCTTCTCCTGTTCTTCTCTCGTCTGTTACCCCTCTCTATAGCTTTATTTCACTTTATTTTTTATTCCCGGAGTTGTTGTTTCTGTTTTCTTTTGGGATTTGTAGGTCTGATGAATTGGATCATATTTACGATTTCAATGGAATAAATTATGATCATGGAATATTAGTGTTTAAGCCATTTTATATATATATATATATATATATATATATATATATATATATATATATGTGTGTGTGTGTGTGTTTGTGTGTGTTTGTGTGTGTTTGTGTAGAGGTAGGAAATCGTGCAAATATGTACTATCGAGAAAATCTGAAAGAGACACTATACATTCCTTAAAATGAAAAAACAAATGGACATTGCTGGGCTGTGAAGAAATGCCTGAACCGTCATACACCCTTACACATACACCCTTTTTCCCAGATCAAGAAATAAAAATGGCTTTAAATCGACTGGCGCTACAAAGTCGAAGAGCCACTCAAAATAATAAATGATATAAAACTATAAAAGCCTCTACAACTGGACAACAATCTGACCATTCGAATTCTTGGCATATTAGTAGCTCGCCCCTCTTTGACAAAGTATTAGAGGCTCTAATCAGAATCGAATTGGTTAAAATATAATGGTAATTCTATTTATGAACTTCGCTAACCGATATATGATATCAAGTTGTATCCAAAACAACCACAAGTCGAATCCTATATAGACAAGGCAGAACTAAAACTGAACGCTTCCGACAACCACCTCAACAAAAATGTGTAGCGTATGTAACTAGATGAGAAAATAATTATATAATCAGAATGTTAATTTTCCACACTGACTTAAACAAAATTCTTGGACGGAAACGCCTAACAATATTAGAAAGAGCGATAACATTTAATTGTCTTGAGAAATCTAATTTTCTGAAAAAAATGTTTTACAAAAAAGAAAAAAAAAAGAATTTATAAATTTCAATCTACAGTAACATTAACTGTTCGGATACGGCTAATTTTACAATTACCTTTAATCTTACTACAGTAGAATCTCTGACAACCAGACTAAGAAGACCTTCCGGATAGGAGGAATTGATTACAAAGTCCGGATATGAGAGGTTATATTTAGATTAAAATAAAAAAGAACTGAAGTCAGCTTAAACGTTTATTTTCAATGTTCTATAGTAAACAAAATAAGCTAACAGTGAGTGAAATATAACGGAATTGATTTTAAGGAAAAAGAAATAAATTATGTAATGTTAATGAAAATTCATTAAAATTAAGTATACCACGTATGCAAAACAAATAATGTAAAGAGGATGTTTTAATCGCTGTTGCATGATGATTCTTTCTCTTCTAATGTCATTCTCAACTTTTTCCGCATTTCGTTTTGCTTTTGTTTTTGAAATTTTTAAAACGAAAGACACTTTTTAACTCTGCGTGCGTTATTGCAATCGTCATACCTGAATTCCGGCTTTCTTTCCATAAAACTGACAACCTTTTCAAAAACTTTTTCAATTTTAGTCCAGGCTTCATCACAATCATGCATCTCGTCGCTATCTTGTTGCAGATGTGTCTCGTTGTCATCCTTTCCTTTTATTCCCATCATCTTTTGCACCAATACAAGCCATTTAGGGTGAAATAAGCATAAGCAATTATCCAAAGTAAATTTCCTGCAAAAAATAAAATTCAAATCAATTATATATCATCCAAATAGTTCAAATATACACATCAAAATCATGTCCGGATATGCCGGGATTCCGGATATGAAGGATTTCGGATATGAGGGATTCCGGATATGAGGGATTCCGGATATGAGGCACTCCGGATATGAGGCACTCCGGATATGAGAGATTCCGGATATGAGGGGTTCTACTGTATTAACATTAATTTTACCATTATTATTAATTTCACTAGTACCATTAATTTTAGCATTGCTTCATTTTGTTAAGGCTTTGTCTATATCACTGTAAAACGGTCTTATGAAGCCAGACGAGGACTAGAACAGAAATAACCTCAGAAATTATTAACAGAATAGCGGTTTCTATTTTCTTTTCCGATAGATGCAATCTGCACGATTCTAGACACCACCTGCATGATCCAATTATGTCACACGATGCGACAGATGCACCTGCAGAAATACTGTTTACGAGATGATGCTGAAAATGCGTGGACATAAAGTGGGGGATTGATTTTATACAGTTATCATGTAACAAACCGATCCCTCAATCACTGCCACACGCCTGAATGTGCTGAAAAGTTCTCGGCCCTACCAAAAAAGGGTTTTAAAAATATCTTATATTTAGTAATTTGATCAGATTTTAGGGCGCCGGTCAAGCTGAGAACTTTTCAACACTCCTATGTATTAAAATATACATTTCTGCTGAACATAAACTGTGGAATTGGTTTTATAATGTTATTATATAATGAAATGATTCCCCGATAATTAAAACATGCTTGGATGTGATGAAAAGTTCTTAGGCCGTCTAATGGTTATTAAAAAAAAAAAGGATCTGGTTATATGGCTATTTTGTATATAGAGAATTTGGCCGACAAATTATGATCATGCCCTTTTTCGTGTTAATATACATTTATAATGGACATGTTGTGGGGGAGCAGTAAATTGTTTTGAAGTAAGAAACTGATTTCAAAATAATTTACCGATATTTTAGTAAATATTTTAAAATTAACGTTGTCATATTATCATATGCCCCACCCCGAGCAAGGTGATGAGGGCGACAAAGATGTAAGGGGTAGTTACTGAGGGTGAAACAAAATGAAAGGACAACAAAAAGGAATCAGGCTCCAGATGGATAGAAAATTACATTACGTGAAAATGTTTGAAAGTCTTTTGGTTTGGTTTATTTTGTTTTACTGCATATCAACACCACAATGGGTTATTTAATGCCGACAAGATTTTTAGGATAGGTTCGTATGAATAGAATATGTACCGTAACTCCTCATGTATAATACCCAGTTTTTTTTTCTAAAAAATAATAAGCAAAATTAGGGATGCGTATTATGCACAGCTACAAAAAAATCTTTAAATAATTGCCGTTTCATAGGTCGATTTCAGTTGTGAAATGACTACTCACTACAAACATACGACAATTTGACACAAATATTCGGCGATTGCGACCCCATAAGGATGTCATATACAATCATATATACCTAACTATACTTATAAATGTAAAATAAAATAAGAATTATCATAAAACTAAATTAGAATAATATTATTCTATGTTTAAAACCATTTTTTGTGAAAAACTACATACAAATCCGATAGATTTCACATTTTATCTTACAAAAACAGGTTAATGAGTCTGCGCAGTAGGCACAATATGAGTATTTCCGTTTCCTTTTAGAATCATGATGATCAGAAATTACAGCTTGATTAAGAGAAGGAAACGCCAAAAATAAAATATATTGCTGGTAATATTTTTTCTAAATTATAAAATTGGTAATATTTTTTCTAAAATATATAGCTGGTAATATTTTTTTTCGAAAATGTATTGCTGGTAATTTTTTTCTAAAATATATTGTTGTAATATTTTTTTTTTAATATGTACTGCTAGCAATATTTCTTTTCAAAAATGTATTGCTAATATTTTTACTGAAGAAGTATTTTTATATATTTAAAAATTTTTTTGACCCCGGTTTGGGGGTTATATCTATTCAGCCATAGCTGGGACCCTAACAGGTACTACCACCCCGAGTCAGGGTCGATCTAGTAACAATAGTCGTTAAGAGGTGTTTCCACGCTCCACAAAACCGCTCGATTAGAGTCCTTGCTACCGGAAATAGTTTATCGTTATACCCAGGACGTTTAAGTTCGTAGTCGATAGGAAATCAGTGAGCAAAAATAGAGTTCCACAAGTGATAAGTGCGGGAAAAGAAATTATTAGCATAGAACTTAAGGTATATATTAAAATATTTAAACGGTGAAATTATGAGAACCAATTTCCTACCTAATACAGTGCTTAAATTCGTGAAGTCGTCGAATCGGACCAGATGTGGCAACGCCAATCGATACAAGGACGAATGGTTGACTTATAAATGTACAAAACAGATTCTGGTGAGAAAAATTGTCTTGCATGGCACAGTGATTAGACTTTCCTGACTGCGGACGTAATAATTAATTGTCTCCCTTCATGTCAGTGGAATACAAACCACCATGGTTCGGATGCATGCTGTTGTATCTGTTCTGTATTGGGCTCTGTTCCCCGCTGCTTGGATGGCTTGCCTCGGGGTGGATGCTGCTTCAGCATCTGTTCCGTGCCGGGCTCCCTTCCTCTAGGCTGCCTGGATAGATACTTGATCTGTTCAGTAGCGGTGTGACTGGCTATGCTTAGCAAAGACTAGACAAAACCAGCAAAAACCTTCGGCTCGAGTGTCCCCACTCGAGACCCCCACATTAAAATAATCTGACATTGTGTCGATTCCTGACTCAGCGAGAGGTTACAGATAAATGCTATAAAAAATTAGCACACACACACACACACACACACACACATCTATATATACGGTAATAATAATAATAATAATATATATATATATATATATATATATATATATATATATATATATATATATATATATATATTTGGTTGGATAGATGTGAGTTTGTGACCCTGGGTTTCACGCTTTAGCGATCGTCAGACAAACTGATTAATGTTTTAAAAAATTTGGGTTTATGTAGATTGCGTGTATTGGTGTTATTGTGGAAGTGGTGGGGGAAATTTCGTCGTTTTGTCATTCATCGTACTAATGCAAACATCGATGTATTTCAACATTTCAACATACAAATGTGTATGTATAGACATAACACCACCCGTATACATACATATGTCATATCCGAAACTGCCCACATATGTTTATATATGTATGAGTCCCGACGGACGACCAAGTATGTATATGTGTCTGCATACATCGATGTTTGCGTTTGTACGATGAAACACCAGCAATTAAGAGGTGGTTCCATGCTCCTCAAAACCTTCTGATCAGAGGTCTACTGTTGGACATAGTTTATCGTCTTACCCAGGACGCGGATGTAGTTTATTTTCATAACCAGGACGGGAAAAGAATATAAATTCAAACTTTCATAAGATTAATTCAAAAATGGCTCAATACAAGAGAAGAGTAAGCATTTATTATAAACTGTTACATTGGAACATGCAAGTTACCACGACAAAAATGCATATTTGTTTGGATGTTTAATTAGACATCTCATCAGTTGATTAATATTGGTGGTACTTGCATGTTTCAGTGTAACAACTTATATATATATATATATATATATATATATATATATATATATATATATATTGACATCCACAGACAGACTGTTTCGCTGTATTACAATGTGGCTCGACGTCCGGTTGCTTCTAGCTAGGACCGAAACCCGACTGAATTAGCGACAGTTGAGGATTCTAACACTAAGCCGTTGGCGCAAGGCAAGGATGAAGGTGAATTTAAGCGTATTTATTTCTATATAAACACACTGTAAGTGAGAGAACTCGATTTGATTTACCGAAGAGTATACACACACACACACACACACACACACACACACACACACACATACATATATATATATATGTGAAAATATATAGAAAATAGGAAGGAACTGGTTAGGTAAATAATCCAAAGTCCCTTAGTATTTTAGTTATTATTTTAAAAAATAGTGCTCGATACAAAAGTAGAGCATAAATATAATTATTTATTTAAAAATATGATTCCAAATCGCTACATAAGAGGTCTCATGTTTCAAAACTATAGCCGAAAACTTCAATATAATCCTTTAAATTAAATTGAGTTGAAAGTAAAATGGGCTCCGTTCCATCCTCAAGCGAAATTTTTGTTGGCGCTTGAGGATGGAACGGAGCCCATTTTACTTTCAACTCAATTTAATTTAAAGGATTATATTGAAGTTTTCGGCTCTTGTTTTGAAACATGAGACCTCTTATGTAGCGATTTGGAATCATATTTTTAAAATAATAAATTATTATATATATATATATATATATATATATATATATAATGAATTGGTCATGCATCTCTCATCGCAGGTCTTTCAGATAAGCAGCATGGTTTTCGATTCTCTATGCAACATGCTGATGTTTTAAGGATTATTGCTGAAAGATTCCATCGAGCTTTAGATAAGAATGGTGAAGTACGGGCCGTTGCATGGCCTATTCCGAAGGCAATTGATAGGGTTTGGTATGATGGTCTTCTTCGAAAGCTGAAAGGTTATGATATTCCTGGGCAAATTTATAATCTGATTTAGTCTTTCTTATCAAATCGAGAAATAAATCAGTCCTGAACGACCACTTTTCTATTTTTTTTTTTGCACTGAGGAAGATGTACCCCAGGGCTTTATCCTTGCACCCATATTGTTCCTAATTTTCATCAACGACCTTCCTGATGTCACCAGTCCTCAACTCGGTATGCTGATGACACAATTAATCATTCCTGTCTTAATAGCAAATTTGATTAATCTGATAACGTCAAATTGGCAGCTGACCTCAAAAATGACCTACAATCTGCTGTTAACTGGGACAGGGAAGTGGAAAGATTTTAATGAACTAGCAGCCATACATTGCTGGTTGATCAGAACAAGAGTTCAATTCGAATGGAGCAAAAACAGCATCATGTTTAGATATAACACAGTCCATCTTCTTCAATTACTTTAAAGTACTTTCATTAAAAAAAAACATTTTGAATTAATGCGCTTATTGATATAACAGAAGCAGGCTGTATTTATTCAATCGAAGTTAGCCGAGGACATGAAGGTGTGACATCGCCCCCCCCCCTGGTCGCAGCGCCGACTCTGTCGTTCGATCTCGTTCGCGGCTCCAAGTGTGACGTTCTAACCCTTTGGTTAGATGATTACCAGCCTCGCCGTTCCCAACTCGCTTCCAACGCCTGGTTACTAGGGTAACTGCACTGATCTCCGGTCTGCCTACCCACGTTGTGATTAGATCTTAGACAGACGGGATCAACAGGGATTGGGGCGGTATGCAAGCTGAGTTCGACGGGGGTGATAACCCACACGAAAAAGAAAAACTCACGAGGCCAAAAATTACTGAAAAAAAAGGGTAACAACCTTTTATATCTAAATGTTCGTTACATAAAAATTATTCCTACTTCCCGACCCGTTTTGTGGACTGTGGCACCAAGCGTCTACCATACAACTTAAAGACTTCGAGTTGCCTACTCTCTAGAAATTTGCATGTCGGGGTGTGGTTTGGTTTCGACACTGAGCGCTGGTCTCTACCAGTCGTTCACGGCTGATTCTTCTCGCCGTCAGTGCGCGAATCGACTTCTTCTCTTCGGCTTGAGTTGGACGAGCTTATTCACTTCGGCTTGAGTTGGACGAATTTCTTCACTTCGATTTGGGTTGGACGAATTTCTATTCTTAGGCTTGGTTTGGACGAATTTATTCACTTCGACTTGTCTTGGACGAATTTCTATCCTTAGGCTTGGTTTGATTTCAACTTCTTCTAGGCGCAACTGCAAGTAACTTCTTCTTCGTCCGCCCTGCAACTCTTCTCGCCAAGGTCCGAACACTTCTCTCTGCCGTCCGGGGCTGAACTCTTCTGCCTGTTTGGCCTGCAACTCCAACTACCTGTCCGGTCTGCAATTCTTCTGCCTGTCCGGCCTGCAACTCTTCTGCCTGTCCGGTCTGCAACTGCATCTCCAACTTAACTTCTCATCGACTTTCGGGCTGCAGCTCCAACTCTTCTTAGGCTTTCGGGCAATCTTCTTCACTTCGACTTGGGCTGGACGAATTTCTTCACTCCGGATTCTCTGGCCCGCAAAGGGGCGAATGAACCGGACCCGACGCCCGCGTTCAAGCTCCCTCGCTGTCCGCGGTCCAGCTGCAACTCCGACTCCGACTGATTTCTGTCGATTGGGGTCCTGCTTTTATTGACGCCGTAACAAACTGGGGTGGGTCTGTCGGCGCCAGGGTTTTCTTGATAATTTCAAAAGTCGCATTATTTCTGATTTCCCATTATCGCTCTTACTTTCACTCCTACTTCCTTACAGTGCCTCTGGTGGGGAGGCGCATACCCGCTTCCCCTGGTCTCTCGTATGTCAGGTGACCGCTCTCGACTAATGGGGTCCTGGTCGAGCGTCTTTCCTCCTCCCTCGCACATCACGTGACCGCTCTCGGCCAATGAGACCCTGGTCAGGCGTCTCTCCTCCTCCCTCTCACATCACGTGACCGCCCTCGGCTAATGAGACTCTGGTCGGTATCTTCCCTCCTTCCTTCGTGACGTCTCCAATCGGGCGTGGTCAATCCGGGGCTTTGTTCTGGGGAAGAAACACCTTGAAAAAAAAAAAAAAAAATCAAATTGTCCTTTTCGTACGCGGTATTTGTCAAAATAGCCCGCCGCTAATTAGATGTGACTTCAGGAAGAATTTTTCTCGCCCTGCCGGCGCCCTCTGTGAGCCAAAACAATTGCTTTCACCTCTTTCTTTCGCTCGGGTCTGTTAACAAAATCTTAATTATCTGAATTGAAAATATCTTCACTCATCATCGTGGGTGGTTCTTATCTTCAACCCTAGAAATGGTCAGGGTTTGTGTACCAATGTCTTGTTTTCGTATACAATTCCCAGCGGTCACCTCTCATCTCAATGACACCCTTTTCGTTTGTCACTTATTAATATTTTTTTTCCATTGTTCTTAAAATCTTATTTCTTCAACCAAATTGATAATAAACTCCCATACTCCGCGGACACGAAAGTAGGTCAGGTGCTTGACCGACATCTGTTATGCATCAATTGCCACCGCTACCCCGTTTCGTATCATTATTTCTAAACTCTATTCTTTCAACCAAATATAACAATTTCTATTCTTCCGTGGATTTCGGTCAGGTACTTTGACATGGATATCTTTTGACACCTGTGTTGTTTTAGTTTTCTTATGACCGGGTTTTGTATTATCTATTTCTCCTTCTCTTTCTTTTTATTATTTCTTTTTTTTTTGTTTTTTTTCTTTCCTTTTTCTTTCGGATCGCCTAAATACAATTAGAGAATTATTCTCAAAACTCAATTATTCTTCGTCTCTAAATAACTAACAACTGGTTAATAAACCGAATAAAAATTAAATCATATTTTTATGAATATCTTTTTTTTTTTAGTTTTCTAATAATGCAGGGTGCCACAAAGGGGTAAAACAGGCAACATGAAGACCCACTTCAGATCACAGTTATTTTAGAGTTTTTGAAATTCAGTTTCTCAGTGTGCTACCAGGGATGTAAAAGAGGATAAATTTATAAAACAATTGTTAAGTTTGATGAAAATTGGTTGAAAGATCATCGAAAAATAAGAAACCAGTAAAAATCGCCATTTTTCGTTATTTACGCGGGTTTTCACTATCTGGGTGGGCGCAGTTACCAAGTTAAATAACTGTTAAACAATCAACTTATTGTTGGATAAAATTGAGTGAAGTTTGTATTAGATTGTTTAAAATTCGTGTTGAAATCGATTTTTGTTTTTTCGCTATTTTATCGGATGAAAAAAGTTAAATTTATCGATTTTGATCGGCTTTATCGATTAATGATTTTAAAAAAAATATCGATTTTTTTACGCTAAGTTTGTTCAAAATCGGTTGGATGGATCTCGAGTGAAAAGGTATCACACAGACAGACAGATACACAGATATCCTCTGTTTTTTATATATAGATTAATTGTTAGGAAAGTTTGTTCACTGTGTCGTGCGAGACATTTTTTCCCTCCATAATCTATCTGACATATTTATAAGTCTACAATTCGTCCATGCTTCGAATATTGCTGCTACATTTGGTTCTGTGTTCCTGTTATATATTTAGAGATTCTTGATGAAATAAAAAAATGAATCTGCAATATTATTTGTCCTTACCTGGCATCTCAGCTTCAATCACTTTCCCTCTACCCTAAGGTAGCTTTCCTGTGTCTTTTACATGAAATACTTTCATGGTAATTATTCTGACGAACTTTCCACTATGGTACCAAGACTTTATGAATTTAAAACGAAGCACTAGATTTGCAGAAGGGTTTTATCATTTTTCAGTTGAAATGGCTAGATGGAACCACAAGTTCTATGCTAGCCGTTTCTTCTATCGCACTTTTCACTTGTGGATATCTCTTCCGATTTCTAGCTTCCCAGTCAACTTTGATCTTCAAAAAGTAAAGGCAATGTCAATCGTTATCTTTTGTTTTCTGTTCGCTCTCCTTAACAGCGTTTTTATTTTTTCGCATACTAATACTCAGTGAGCCGCTGCGTCGTAGTGGTTTTATCGCCTTGCTCCGAGTTAAATAATTTAAAGAATTAACCTAAACTGTTTTGTATTCAAATATATTGAATATCTTTTTATTAATCTCTATATCCGCCTCTGGTAGACTGCGAACTAACATGGTATATTTTCCGCCATTTACTTTGATCTTAATTAACCTTGTTTAGTGTTTGCTACTGTTGTAATGGAATGTCCCACTCTCCCTATCGCCTATTGTGGACTGACTATATCATTAGGCATATAAAGTGCGCAAAAGGATATACTTGAGACTGGCTTCAGTAATTAGTTGGAGATTCGTCTCCATCTAAACTAGTCGAACTCTCTGCCTTCGTGTGGAGATGAATCCAGACGAGGCTATGCCGAAGGGCAGAGTCTCGTCTGGGGTGGTAGACACCTACCCGACCCCGTTTTTTACGAGGTCTACGGGGAATTTTTGTCCGAGCATACGGGTTCGGATACCCCACGTTAAATTCGGTCTTATGCCACATTTGGCCGCGTGGGGCGGTTAGCAAATATATTTGCTTCGGCAATTAATTCGAGATTCGTCTCCACCTGAGCTGCTCGAACTCTCTGCCTTCGTGTGGGGAGGAACCCAGACGAGGTTGTGCCGAAGAAAAGAGTCTCGTCTGGTGTGGTAGACAGCTACCCGACCCCGAGTATACGGGGTCCACGGGCTCGGTTTTACCCGCATTAAAAAACGGCCTTGTGCCACATCTCGCCTCGCGTGGAGGTGAGGCAAATAACCTTGTTTCCGGAATTACAAGCCTGTTAACCTGTCTTTCAATAGTGTATTGCCTTTTACAGTAAACCACTTTTTATTTCATCTACGCCCGTGTTGCTGTTACTTTCACTCGAGTACGACTTTTGTCTATTTGTAACCTCTTTAAAGATATCATATATATATATATATATATATATATATATATATATATATATATATATATATTGTATATTCAGGCAGCAATTTTTCATTAATGCATGTTTCATTAAATAATATAGACAAGTTTTGTCTATTTATTTTAAGTAAGTTCCTTTCATATTGTCTGATAAGTTTAATCACATTATCATTGAAAGTCGAAAGGAAAACGCCATATTGATACATGTTTAAATCCCATCTAAGCTTCCGGCTTACATAAGCCATTATGAAAGATGACAATATCAATATATCAAACAACACACGGACGAAACAACAAAGATAGTCCGCCCCTGCTGCATGAAAAATTTCAAAGCAACGATAAACTCGTGTATACGAGACGCGGAATCAAAAATCGCGTCGCAGCTCGTGATGTCACACATGACAACGCGAGAGTGAAAACGAGACGTATTAAGTATGGGAAGTCTTTGGTATAAACCAATGGCTTCTGTTATAAATTATAGGCATTTAAGAATATTTGAAGAGATTTCACAGTTTATTTTGTTCAGGTTAGGTTTCAACTGTTTTATGTATATAGCTCCAAGAATTTAAAATTTTTGTTTATTGTTTTCATGTTTAAGTATAGTTGTGTTGTCAACAAGGATTTTCCGGAATTGAGTACGAGGCCAGGCATGTTGTTTTAAATGACTAAAATGTTATAGTTATCATTTAAATGTAGAGTCAAGCGCCGTGAAAGCGAGTTTGTGGTGTGACCAACATAAATATTATTTTATCCATTGCAGATACAATCTCCCAAAGGCCACTTAAATTTGTAAACTATGTTGTTTTTTTTTGCAAATCGCTAACGAGGAAGGTGGGAAGAATCATTGCGAATAGTTAAGTTGGATATACTAGATTTAGTGTAGTATATGGTTAAACTAATTATATATATATATATATATATTAAGGATACAACAGCTACTCATTAATTGGTGACCACCTTACTCCCTACTTTGGTTTTCTACTACTTTTCCTAGGCGCCAGTAACGGCTTTCAATTTAGCGATGCCTGCAGAAGGTCATTTAATGTGTTCAAAGTGCTTCAAAGATTTGCTTAGGATGATATCAAAGACTGAGGGCAAATTGGTCACAGTTCTAAGATTCGTTATTTTAATTACAGTGGATTCTGGTCAATCTCCTGAAAGATGAAGAAGACTTGATGCAACAGAAATCTTGTTCTCCAAAAAAATGCAGAGACGACGATGCGAACAACGATGAAGTTTTAGAGAAACTGGAAATAAAGACGACATTTATATTAAAAATCAGGAAGAGACTTGAATTTCTGGGACACATAACGTGGAAAGAGTGTTCGGAAAATTTGATACTCACAAGACAGATGAAGGCAAGAGGGTCAGAGGAAAACAATGCATAACCGAACTATAGAGCTAATTGGATGGTAGATCAGGGTTTTAGGAGGATAACGGAAAGACTATTTATTTAGAGCTATAAAGGAAAGGAAATTGTGTAGATCCATGCTTGCCAAAGTCCTGAAAGGAGACGGCTTGTCGAAGAAGGAATTAAGTTTGTGATCTCTGACGATGCGTATCACGTGATTTTGAAAGGTTTTAGTTTGAAATGAAAGGCTTTACACCCATATCACATAAATTAACTATGTAGTCATATAAACATTGTTTTTTTTAATGGGTACACACGTGTGAGTCGCTATCTCTCTCTCTTTTTTTTATATTTTTTATTTTATTAAAAAGTGAAATTAAAAACAGCCATCTTAAATTGAGAATTTTTATAAAAGAGGTAAAAAGTGCTTCTGATCGGAATTGAATCTGCTTCTCTTTGACAATTATAACAAAAACTTCTCTAGTCGAACGACGCTCTACCAGGTCGACTATGGGGATCTACGCCACTAAGCCGGCTTTAGTATATTTTATTAAAGAAAGACGTTTTTCTTTTGTTGGGTAATCTACGATTTTCCATCTTCTAGTTTCAGTTTCATACTCGAAACGTAAACATTCTGATAAATATACATTATATAAACATTGTATAAACATATATATATATATATATATATATATATATATAAACTCGTATCTGCACATGTGACGGGTGTAATAGTTAGCAAATATGTATACGAATCTCTCTCTCTCTCTCTCTCTCTCTCTCTCTATATATATATATATATATATATATATATATTTATATAGATAATTATAAATTAACTGATTTAAAATATGGTTTCTTCGTTACACAAGAATTACAATGTTTAAAAAACCGAAGCTAAAGCCCTTCAAATTTAATTATATAATTAAATTAAAAACATTAGTACTGTTTCATCTTCAAGCGAATTTTCGATTAACTTATTTTTAAGTTTACTGAACTTTAAACGTACATACAATTCATAATTTTTTGTTTCCAAGTATATAAAGAAATCCAATCATTTATTATATATATTTATGACATGACTTTTATATGACATAAAATATATATTGTATCTTAGGACAGGTTACTGAGTGAAGAATAACCAAAACAGTTTTGAAATAAAACTGTAAGCTTTATAGCATCAACAAAATACAATACTCTCCAACAGCGCGATGTAGGTAAACCACTGCTAGTGGAGGACTATTTAGCATATTGCCCCCACTTACAATCGTCTCCAACGTATTTATGAGGATTGGAACATACCCATTAGTTCTAAGTACGGTATATAACATATATACTGTTTTATATATGTATTAACAAATATAATATATAAAATATATTTTATGTATAAAATTATATATATATAAAATTTATATATAAAAATTATATATATATATATATATATATGAAAAATTTCTCAGAGTTAACCTGTAGAAAAAGACAATATGTATAAATGTAAAAGATAATAGGAAAACTGTAATAGTTGCCGATGCGTTTCGTCCGACGTATGTATGACTATATTGGAGAAACAAGTAGAAATTAAAAAAAGAAGTATTTATGAGCACAAAAGAGACCTCACAAAAACCAACTTAGCTAATTCACTAGTCGTACACAGAAATAAATTCAACCACGATTTTGCTTTTAAAAATGCTGCACTCATAAAAAAAAGAAAATAACTCACTCAGAAGGAAAATCCTCGAGAGTGCCGCCATTAAATATTATCCAAATATTAATCTACGCCCTATTTCACCTTTCTTAACAGAATTACTACTCTCCCAAACAAACGTAGAGAACAGTATCAAGAAATCGTCAACCCAGCAATAATAACAATATCTCCACACGTGACAGTAATTGACGTAATTTTCAGTTAACAGTATGAAAATAACGTTCTTTAAATGTTCGAGTTGCTAAGGACATTTTGTTTTGTTATTATTAGTTACTTTGTTTAATAAATTCATTTCGTTTCGCCTTGAAAAAGTCCACGTCAGACGAAACGCGTCGGCATCTATTACAGTTTTCCTATTGTCTTATATATATATATATATATATATATATATACCATAGAGATCCTTCCCTTCACCCCATTAGAATGTCTAATAGTCAACTTCTTGAGAGAAAATCCCTGCGTCTCACTTTGACTGCTGACCTGAGATGGAACAAATTGAGTCAATTGCTTCTTCCACCGCAAGGAAAGTTGGCTCTCTGTGCCGCGCCAGGAAATTTTTCTCCCCGGAATCGATACTTTAAATATACAAATCAACTATTCGCCCTTGCATGAAGTATTGCTGCCATATATGGTCTAGGGCACCTTCTGTTTACCTCGGAGTTATTGACAAGACCCAGAGACAGATATGTAATCTAATTGGCCCTGATCTGGCGTCTCGTCTGCAGTCACTCTCTCACAGACGCGCCGTCGCCTCTCTCTGTCTTTTTACAAATACTTTCATGGTAATTGCTCCGATGAGCTGCTTTCACATGGTTCCCAGACTTCATGAATTCAAGCGCCCTACGAGGCTGGCATCCCGCTCTCACCCTTACACTGTAGAAACTTTTAAATGTAGCCGTCTCTTCTACTCCAATAGCTTCATACCTCGCACCTCTCGCCTGTGGAACATCCTTCCCGATTACTGTTTCCCTGAGAGCTATAATGTCCAACTATTCAAATGTAATGTCAATCGACACCTCCAGTTACCTTGATCTACCCACTATCCTTCTCCTCATCCTTTCTTCTATCACCCCTATCTGCTCTCGCTCCAAATCTTCTGCAACCGCCTGCATCCTAGTGGCTTCACGCCTTGCTCGGGGGTAATGCTTAAACAAAATATATATGTATATATATATATATATATATATATATATATATATATATATATATATTCTGGTAAATATACATTATAATATTCTAGCTTCAGTTTCATAATCGAAACATAAACAAAAGTAAGTTTTTGAAGGGATTTTTTTATCCGATATTACTTCGTATTATAATATTGCAGGGTAAAAGTTAACTTTTATTTATTTCACCACAAGCAAGGCAAATATGTCACTAGTACGCAGGGGGGGGGGTTACAGGGAATGAAAGTGGAAAGGAACACTGCGAATAAGCAGGATTAATGAAAGGGCAAAAGATCAACGGGATTGGTAATTGACGTTGAATTCAATTTTTTTCAATATTCTATTTATCAGGGAAGCAAGTAAACAGAAGGGAGTTCCACAGGCAAGAAGTACTAGAAAAAAACTGTTGGAGCAGATAGTAGCTATTTTAAAACTAAAAACGGTGGGACCTAGATGCCAATCTAGTAACGCGCTTTAGTTCATGTAGTTTGAGTAGAAGGGAAAAAAGCTCGTCAGAGCAGTTGCCATGAAAAGACAGAGGGAAGCCGCGTCACGTTGCTATTTGTTATTTTATAAAATAAGAAAAAGAATCAACTTGGATACCAACTTAAATACGTGTGCCTACCAAATAAATAACGTTTACAGCATAAGAATTAATGGCAGATAAAAAAAAATCCTTTAAAAATAAATCATATATAAAAACTATAAGACTGCAATTTTTCTGTTTTAACATGGATTGCTACACTTGGTGTTTTCAGTATAGTTTAATATTTTACAAAAGCAGCCGACTCAAGGCTTCTTTTGTGTTTTACTGCAACGTCTTCGTCATCCTTGCAAGATAGCTTTTGACCAAGATATAGAAAATCAATATTTGCTCGTTTATTTGACTGTTAAGTTGTGGCTGTGATTTGTCTGTTGTCATCGAAAGTGACTAGTATTAATAATATACCAGTAAAATGCATTAAGAAAAGACATATTAGGTGGAAAAGAAAAAGTGATTTGTTCCAAGATGAATAAAATGCGTATATTCCGGTCAGTGTCATTGCGTTCACCTTCGTAAATAGAGTATTGGGAAGGACACGTACCCATCTCTACTCTTCCAAGATTTGGGTTAAATAGCAGGATAGACTAAACATTCTAGCCTTGCTTGTCAACCAGTCTAAGAGAAAGAAAACTCAGAAATCCCAAATTGCAGAAAAAGGCAACGGGGAACAATTTTTTTTTTTACCTTTCCCAAGTACGCATGATAATTCGCAGCTAACAAAGAAAAGGAAGTTTTGAGATTCATGATCACTACGATTCGAACAGATATGGCATATATATATA
>CAHIKZ030000052.1:495000-550000 GCA_903632075.3 Acanthosepion pharaonis
CTACTCCCAACTGCAGATGCCTGCTCAGGCCCATTTCAGCAACCACAGAGCCCACCTGTGGTTTATACTGCAACTATGCTGTGCGGTCCATTCTTTCAGTTTCTGGGAGAGAGTGATTTAAATTGCGTGATGAACAGTCTGATCGGTCAGACCAACAAGGACGGCACGGTGACTTGTGCTAGATATAACTCCAAAAGGTACCGTCCACCTAATTTCCCCCACACGGCTCGGGTTAACGCGTGCTATGGCTTTAGGCACTTTCCAAAGGTGCTGCACGCTGGGATAAGTCAAGAAGTCAAAGCGACCATTGTGATTGATCATGGTCAGAAAGGAACGAGTCTCAGGTTTAGAAACCAAAGTTTTAACCACTCGGCCATATGCCCGTGTGATATATACATTTTTTATTATCAGAAAAACGGTAGGTTCCTCTATTTGCCTAAAATATATATATATACATATATATATATATAATAGGAGTGGCCAGTTAATATATATATATATATATTAACTGGCTACTCGTATTCGAGGATGCTCATCTACTAGGGCGGCTAGACAGTCCCTATTGCAGAGGATCGCTCAGGCACATTTGTGTTTGCATAACAGAGTCCACCTGCGGTTTATACTGCAACTATGCTGAGAAGATATTAGTTACAGTTTCTGGGAGAGACCGTGTTATCTAGCGTGATCAACAATTTGAACAAGGCGAGCACGCTCAAGCCCTCGGCCACGATGACTTGCGGCTTTGTCCTAGTACAACTATCGACGACCCTCAAGAGTTCCGTCTACCCAATTTCACTCACAAGGTTTGGGTCAACCCTGGTATTGTTTTCAGGTACTTTCCAAAGACGCCTCATGCTGGGATCGATGTCGATCCATTCCGATAAGATCAGGAAGTCTCTCTCTCTCTGTCTCTGTCTGTCTCTCTCTCTCTCTCTCTATATATATATATATATAGTGTCATCCACAGACAGATTGTTTCATCAGTGTAGCTAGACGCCCGTTTGCCTTTAGAATTGGCGAAGCGTATTTATTTTTAGATAAACACATAGTGACTGAGATGACTCAATTCGCTTTTACCGAAGAGCCTTGCTATATTAGCCGTAATAGTCACTGTTTACAAACCACACATCTTCCCCAGAGAGCTCAACCGAAATAAATTTTTCAGGTGCATATATATTGTCATGCAAAGTCAGACTGTATCACAGTTCATCAGTGTGGCTAGACGTCCGTTTGCCTTTAGCTAGGATCGAAACCTGACTGAATTGACGTCAATCGGAGATTCTACTCCGTTGGCGCACGGCAGAGATGAATGTGAATTTAAACATATTTATTTTTAGAAAAACACATAGTGACTGAGAGAACTCAATTCGCTTTTGAACTAACAAACAAAGAAAACTTGCCAACTTGTTTTCTTCTGTCAGGAATTTATCCAAGGCAGAATGGAGAAGTATATTAAGAATAATTCATGAAATGATATATTTGGCCAGGAACTGAGGCTTGTTGTAACTTGACTTCGTGCAAGACCCGAAAACAAGAAAACGTTCATGGGAATTTATATAACTGTAGTAAATGTTAATAAGCTTATTAATAGCCTTTTATTTTCTCAGTGTTATTTGGACTGATCAGTTTGGGTTTCTTTTTAAAGAAAAGGATTAAGACGAAATTTTTGAGCTTTTTTAGTCCAAATTTATTTGTTCGTATAATTTTTGAATAATTTAAAAAATATTTTTTATTCTTGGTCACTGTTTAGTCATCCACTGATGTTTTTGCAAAGGCGCTTCGGTGAAAAAAAAAGCACTTCCGTCTGGAATAGATTTAATCGTAATACATCAAAACAAACAAATCGATAAGGGTCTCCATTGAATCTTCATATTTGATCTTTATCATGTACCGCAAGATGAAATTTGTAGGCGGAGCATAACGTTATTGAGAGTAGGAACGCGCATTATGGCGGTGATAATGGCGGTAAGAATGGCGAAGTGATAAAAAAAGGAGACTCTTACGAAAAAAGAAGATTGCATGAGTGATGAGAAAATGCTGCTGGTGGAGTAGGTTGATGGGAAAAAATGGTGGATACTAAAGAAAGAAAGAAAGAAATAAGCAATGAAAGAAAGAAAAGGGTGGCACATTGAAAAGAGAAAGAAAGAAGAATAACGAAAAAAGAACTAAGAAAAAAGAGAGAAAAAAAAAAGAAAATGGCCATTGAAAAGAGAAAGGAAGAAGTGTAAGGAAATGAAAGAAAGAAAAATCATGTTTATTGAAAAGAGAAAGGAAGAAGTCCAGAAAAAAGAAAGAAAGACAGAAAGAAAGAAAGAAAGAAAGAAAGAAAGAAAGAAAGAAAGAAAATGATGTATATTGAAAAGAGAAAGGAAGAATAGTAAGGAAAATATATAACGAAAGAAAGAAAAAATTGGACATTGAAAAGAGAAAGAAAGAAAGAAGGGTACTGAAAAAACTAAGAAAAAAAAGGAAAATGGTCATAGAATAGAGAAAAGAAGAAGGGTAAGGAAAAGAAAAAAAGAAAGAAAAATGTATATTGAAAAGAGAAAAGAAAAAGACTAGGGAAAAGAAAGAAAGGAAGAAAGAAAGTAATTAAGAAAGAAAGAAAGAAAGAAAGAAAGAAAGAAAGAAAGAAGGAAAAATGATGTATATCGAAAAGAGAATGGAAGAAGGTTAAGGAGAAGTAAAAAAGAAAGAAAGAAAGAAAGATAGATAGATAGATAGATAGATAGATAGATAGATAGATATATATAAAGAAATAAATAAAGAAAAAGATGGGCATTGAAAAGTGAAATTAAGAACGGTACCGAAAAAAAAAACTAAGAAAAAAAAAAGAAGGAAAATAGTCATTGAATATAGAAAGGAAGAAGGGTAAGAAAAAGAAAAGAATATGGAATAAGTATAAAGAAAAGAAAGAAAGAAAACAGAAATAATGAAAGAAAGAAAGAAAGAAAACGGAAATAATGAAAGAAAGAAAGAAAACGGAAAGGAGAAATGATGTATATCGAAAAAAGAAAGGAAGAAGGGGAAAGAAAAAAAAGAAGAAAACTAGTAATTGAAAAGAGAAAGAAAGGAATGGTAACGCAAAGGAAGAAAGAAAAATAATGTATATAGAAAAAACAAAAGAAAACAAAAGAAAGAAAGAAAGAAAGAAAAAGAATTTCTGCCTGAATTTCTGAGATGCTATTCGGATGTATGTCCTTATCTTGGTTGTTTTAGTTACCGCCTTCCAGTCTTCTACAGAGGTTTTATTCAATTTTTCTTCAGAGCATTTTTCCATCATCTTTATCAATAGCTCGTATATATGAATTCCACTTGAAGTCTGGGGTAAGTTGCCTCCTGAAGAGAAGCGCCATCAATCACGATAGGTGAACAGTCAGGTCCTGATAGATGGTGGTCGAACGTTAATAGTTTCGTTTGGACCTCTTTCTGTCACATTTGTATTCACTTTTATTGGACTTGAGTTCCTTTTTCGGCTACCGCCATAAAAACTTAAATTCGCTTGTGCACTCTTGAAAGGTAAGTGATAATTTGTAACCAATGACTATTACTACTAATATTACAGAGCTTCTTCCCTTTCCCTGTAAGTCATTGGCGTATCGTGTTTATTCAGAAAGTAAGTACATAAAAATTCGCCTTTCTTTCAACCGTCCGCTGATGTCTTAGGGGAGTAAATCTCAGACTGTTGCTGAATCAGTCGAGTTTCGATTCCGGCTTGAAGCAATCGGATGTCTAGCCACACTGATGAGCTGTGATACAGCAAAAGTTTCAGTCTGTGGATGACAATATATACGCACCCGAAAAACTTAAATTCGGTTGCGCACTCTTGGAATATAAGTGCGAATTTGTAAACAATGGTTACAATGCTCTTCCTATTTCGTGTCAGTCATTGGCGTATTTATTCACATAATTTATCTGCCAATATTTTACAAGCCCCCGAAAATTTCATCTTACACCCCGAAAATAGATTCATTTATTTTTTTTCGATGTCTTAGGGGGGACTTGAAGTAATGTGAGCTGATGCTACAGCGAAACAGTTGTCTGTGCATGACAATATATAGAAAACATCTCTATCTATAAAAGGCATGATGTGTCCGTGTTTGGGTGTGTAACGAATGCACGGTCACAATTTTCGACGGATTTGCATCAAAATTTACATGTACATGCTCCAAGTTAGCGGGAAGGCCAAAACTGACTTTGCATTTCCCAACTCCCATCGATAGTGGAAATAATCGATTTTTTCATGCTTCTACGGCAGTTTTCATGTAGTTTGCGGTCATTTTCTACTGGCCAGAGTAAGAGCCTATAGCTGGCTGTCACGAATAGGCAGGAAGATTCTATTGGCCAGCGTGAAAGCCAACAGCTGACTAACACGAATGTTAACTAGCATGCTAGCATGCAAAAAATTCGATAGCTGCATTCGTCACAAATGGGAAAAATTTAAATCTTCATGGCACTTTACTCCAATTGGCTCATTCGCTTGCTTAAACTCAACGTTGATTCTGATTCCTCAGAACTGGGTTGCGTGTGAAAAAAGTATTTGTTGTTAACATTCTTTTTTCATTCGGTTTTTCCAGTTACGAGTCCTTTTTTAAAGCTGATCGTTTTGTGTTCATTTTATTTAGTTCTTTTTTCGTAACACATATAATGTTTAGTATAGAGCTTAGAAAAAATTCGCAGTGTGAGATAGACAAGACGTAAGGCATGTAGCAACATCAGCACAGCAAATGGCACTCCTTTAAAGGCAAGGAAGGGCAAAAATATCTTAAGTCAAGTGATAGCGATTGCTGTATGAGTCGTACGATTTTTGAATCAAGCACGGGAAACGCCAGGCCATGCTGCTAGTATTAAAATACTTTTCGGATCCCATCTGCTAGACGTAAGTTCTCTGTGGCTGAATGGTTAACAGTACGTCAGGCTAAATGATACAGGTTCGATTCCCGTCGGAGAACGCTTATTATCTACGAATGTGTATAATAATAAAAAAAAACAAAAGCAAAAAACAACAAAAAAAAAAAACAAACAAAAACAAAAAAAACAAAAACAAAACAGAACATTTCCTCAAATGCGCTCTTGGGCAAATAATTTTGAATAATTCCGTTATTTTTTTTTTTCGTATTTTTCATGACCCAGGGCACACGCTAGTACTTGGTGTGTCCAATCCACGAAGGCGTTCCTTGCAGATTGACTATAGATTCTCGATTGGATTTAAATCAGAAGAGTTTCTGGGCCAGTCTATATTACTTTGATTTGCTAACTGGTGTGTTCGTGCAGCGTTACAATTTTCGTACACTTCCTTGGAGTAACGACCATCGCAGACAATGGCCGTAGGACAACTAATCGACAGTCGAGATAATAGTGTCTGAACGTGATGAAAATCTGATGTAATTACGGATGACTTATTCAAGCCCAAACAAAGTTCATCTTACACCCCGAAATTAGATTCATATTACTGCATACTACTGCAAATGACCTAATCTGAGGAAAAAATAGAAATCGATTTGCTTTGTTTCAGCAAGACAATGCGAGACCACACACTGTCAGGTTGACTAACGAGAAGTTCAAACAAATAGACGGTCTTGAGGTTTTTTCGCATCCAACATTCATGCTCCGTGTGTCTATGGCCCATTCCGCTCCGAGTGACTATGGCCTACTCGGCTCGATGGCACACTTCCTCCGCGAACAGAGATTCAACACTTTTGATGAAGTTAAAGGAGCTTGATTACAGTTTTTTATATACAAAGCCAGCGGACTGGCATCAAGGACAGGATCGAATGCTGGCTGATGAATAGAGAAAGATCGTCAAAAAAGATAGACTTTATTTTGAAGAATAAATATTGGTGTTGCTCCATAAAATTTTGTTGTTTTCTCTCCGCATCCTATGTGAGTAAAGACTTTCTGGTCAATTCAATATATATATATATATATATATATATATATATATATATATATATGTATACACACACACACACACACACACACACACACACATATATATATATATATATATATATATATATATATATATATATATATATATATATATATTGTTGGCCAAAAGTCCTGACTCACTTAGGAAGCGGAAAAAACAATCTTGATCTCTGTCTGGTGGAATTTTCAAGGAGTACTGCATTACACGATAGCGCCATCAATGCTCAAACTGTATTGTCAGCAGTTAGACTTTATGTATGACAAACTAAAGAAGACGTATCTTGTTTTGGTCAGTCAAGGTCAAGCTTTGTTTCAGCAAGATAATGCGAGGCGACACACTGCCAGATTAACTAAAGATAAATTCAAACAGATGGACAGTATAAAGATACTTCCACATCCACCATTCAGTTCCAATGCTGTTCCGAGTGACTATGACCTATTCCACTCAATGGCACACTCTCTCCGCGACCAGCGATTCACCACTTTTGATGAAGTGAAGGAAACTTGTTTGCAGTTTTTTTATTTTATTCGGAACCAGCGAACTTGTATCTGGGACAGATTCGGATGCTGGCTGATCGATGGCAGAAGTTCATCGTGAATGATGGACTTTATTTTGAAGAATAAATATTGGTGTTGCTCTATAAAATTTTGTTGTTTTCTCTCCGCATTCGAAGTGAGTGAAGACTTTATGGCCAATTCAATATATGAAAAAGTATATATATATATATATATATATATATATATATATATATATATATATGTGTGTGTGTGTGTGTAATAAAAAAGTTTATATGTTTATGGAATTTAAATCACTAGCGTCGATAATGAAGAATAGCCTTGCATTAAAAATTAATGAATGCATTCGAAAAAACTAAAAGAAGAAAAATATATTCAAATGTTTTCATGACCAATTCAGAAGATTTTTTTTTCTTTACAACAGCTATCTTATGCACCATCCGTTATTTTTTATAATTATGGGAGAGTGGTTCAGTTAAATAATGTTTGTAACAAGATAATGTCTTTTTTTTTGTCATGATATTCGCCAACGGGATAGAATGCAGTCAAAATGTCGATTGATGCCTATTCCAGATTCTGTTGTCCGGAACCAGCAGCCGTACCTGGAAATCGTTTCGCCGATTCCATGTTCCGATAATCTATATAGCTTATAGCTAATTCTTCAGAATATGTATGATGCATTTTGCATTATCCGTTATTCTTCGTCTGTTCCGAGGGTTTCATTGAATACTCAAAGAGTCGCTAACGAGAAAAAAAACCGGAAACACTCTAGAGTATAAATCGCCTGCATATGGAGAGAAAATGAAGTGAGCAAGTAGACAAAACAAATGAATGGCGAATGATGTTAAAGTGCCAACGAATCTTCGTTCAAGGTTAACGGGCATTCAGCACAATGGAATTGACCTTGATCTATAGCTATCTGCATCCGGTGTGGTGATGACACGGCATCGTTGGGTGGATGGCTTCTTAAACTGTAATTTTATGACGAGGGCGTTTTTTTTTTCCGAAATGTGACCAAGGTGAGCTTTCTAGTTGGAGGACATCGACTGTGGTTTGAACTGGACAGAGGTGGGTTTCGCCAGGTTTACCTAGTCAATGAATACCTATCTGGCTTTCAAAATAGCTAGCTTATGGCCATATCACGTTGAAACGCCAGTCCTGGTATGATCACTGGAGTTAAGCAACGTCGAGCCTGTTCAGCACCTTGTTGGGTGACCGTTTGTGAATTTCATCTTGCTAGTGTAATGGATAACGGTCCGAAATCGTTAATCATAGAGCTGAGTTCCAATTCCCGTCTGGTACTTTACATTCACGTATGTACAAATACTGTGGGAAAGGCATGCATTCACTTCGGGTCACACAGTAGTTTTAGTTTGATTTTCAATAAACAATGCAAATATAAAACATTTTGTCTTATAATTATCAGTATTATAGTATTATTTATACATTTATCTATTTTTGTTTTTATTTATTATGCTCTAACAAATCTTATTTATTGAGTAGCATTTTTTAAAACAATTTGTTTACACAGTTTTTAATTATCGAATACAGCAAAAAAAAATGCATAATTTAATTGCGATGATTTATAAGTAGAATTTTAGTTTGAATATATTTTCCATTCAATGTATCTAATCCGTCTTGGCTAAGACGATAAACTACATTCACTTACTGGGTAAGACGATAAACAACGTCCATATCCAGCGTAAGACGATAAACAACGTCCATATCCAGCGTAAGACGATAAACTACGTCCAACAGCAAGGTCTCTGATCAGGAGGCTTTGTGTAGCGTGGAACGTCTTAATCGCCGGTGTTCCCAGGCCCACCTTGACTCAGGGTGGTAGCACCTGTAAGGGTCCCAGCTACGGGCAAGTAGTTAACCTCCAAATTGGGGTCAAAACGTGTAAAAATAAGTTTTAATACCAGCAAAACATTTTTGAAAAAGAACTATTATAGCTATACATATTTGAAGGAAAACCACTGCCAGAAATAGATTTTTGAAAGAAATATTACAAGCAAGTAAGCGTTTATCAGTCAATCTAAAATGTATTCCATTATTAAGGCTTCATCGATGAATTAATAAAGATCAAACATAGAGACTGATAAATGACTTCTGTTTGTTCTTTAGTCCCTCATTCCGTTGGATTCCGATTCATTCTTAGTTGTATCTGAACCCAATTCATATATACAAAGAGTTTCTGCATATATATGTATATAAGCAATCAGCAAACGGGCAAATATTCTCTCTCTCTCTCTCTCTCTATATATATATATATATATATATATATATATATATATATATATAAACAAACAGGCAGACAGACATATACTTTCTCTGTCTCTCTCCTATATATATATATATATATATATATATATGTTTACCAAAGAGGAAAATTTTTTTATATGCGCGGTACTTAGTGGAAAGCCCTCAATATCATATTAATTTGTACGGATATAGTTTGTGACCCTGGGTTTCACGCTTTTGCGGAGTTTCTCTGATGGTTGCAAAAGCGTGAAACCTAGTGTCACAAACTTATATCTGTTATGGTCCAGGTCCTTGTACCACGGTGATGGTCCAAGGTAGAACCAATAAAGAAGAACTCGAACACGGATATGGAATAACACAGATATATTACAAACAGGAATATATACAGAGAAGTAGAAAGCGTTAGTACGAACAATCACGTTTAGTAGTAATTGTCTAAACGCGACTCTGTTTCGGACTGCCTCTGACTCGACTGACTGACTCGCTCGCTCTGACTGACTGACAAACTCCTGGCGGACTTCACTCCAGACTTCAGACTGAACGGTCTTTAGTCACCCCCACGAGGGCATGATGTGGCACAAGGCCGGTTTAACGTGGGATCTCCGAGCCCGTGGGCTCGGCCAAGAATATACCCTTTGAAACCGTATAAACGGGTTCAGGGTCGGTTTACCTCCCCGAAAGACACTCCGCCCTTCGGCGTAGCCTCGTTCGTGTTTCTCCCCGCCCAAAGGCAGAGAGTTCAACCGATCAGCCAGTCAGCCGGTCGCCCGACTTCAGACTGAACTCTCTGCTTCCTCTTGAGGCGCAGTATTTATTACGTATGGAATAGTCCATTATGTTATTATGGGTAAGATCCCATAACAATATCCATGCAACTTATATATATATATATATATATATATATATATATATATATATATATATATATATATATATAAACAAAGAGGCAGAAAGACACTTTCTTGGAGCTGGCCATAGAATGCGATGAGGTAATCTAATTTATGATCCCCACTTTTCCTCACAGATTCCAAAGTATTTTCCTTACATACACTTTTGTCTTTATTTCATTTTAACCTGAAGAAGTCAGGGCAAGAAGACGCCCTTGGCGAAACGCATCGTTTATAAATGTTCCACTTTGTCTCATTATATCAATGTTTGTTTTTCATACGATTATACATCCTAATACACACAGAGTAATAGACATGTAAAACATGTAAGTGTTTGTACTTTGCTTTATAAGCATGTTAGTTGATAAATGTTATCGAACAGAGATTATGAGTTCGGCGCTTCTGGGGTGTGAAAAAAAATAATTATTAGTAAATAAAAATTAATAACATTTTTTTCTGATAAAAAATATAGCAAGCAAAAAAATTGCAGTCGGCTGGCTATAGAAATAAATGAAAAAAAAAGATAGGGAGAAAAAGAATATAAATGATTTGTTTTACAAGCTTTTGACGCACCCAGAGGAATTAAGTATCAGTTGCTATGTAGATATAGATGTAGATATAAGAGATATAATTGTATTTATGGCCGAAGAGGTGGTGGTAAAAATAATAATCATATTAATGGTAGAAAAGGCATAACAATTGTATTTTCAAGATGGCGGTGATTGTACAAAATGGACGTTATGTTTAAAATGGTGGCAAAGTTGGAAGATAGCCATGGCGTGTTTGGCAATGAGGAAGGCGAGGGTGCATAGCGAGAAATGGTGTTTGTCTTCATGTCGGTACTTTTGTGACTGATATCGATTGCACTGTTGGTGAACGGTGAGAGAGAAAGATGCCAAGCGTTCGTTCGAGATATGGAGGGTGCCTGGTTCTTGGCGTTGGGAAATGATTGTATCGCAACGCTCATTTCTTCTGAACTGTCCATCCGGGTCTCGACGGACCAGGGATAAGTGAAGGATCCATGAGAGTGTGGTTCGACACACAAAGCAATGTTTCAGCAATTCCGTATAACGCTGATAGCTCTTGTCTTTCTCTCTCATACAGACGCACACTTATGCAAGATGTCACGCGTGCGCACGCGCATGCGCAATTTTATACACAAATTAATGCTACACAAAAGAACAAAGATATACTCACAAACATTTATCAGATGTACATAATCCAAATGATACAGTCAAGCACACGTGAGAAATTATGTGTGCGCATGCGTGCATTGGTGCGTTATTTTTCTTTTAATCATTTCACACCAAGCAAGGCGGGAATGCCACTAGTACGCAGGGGGTTGCAGTAAATGTTCGTGAATAAAATGAATGGGTATGGGGGGTATTTTAGAAAGGATACAAGATGAACAGGAATCAAGAAGATAGAAGATGTCGATTTAAGTTGAATTTAAATATTTGAAGATTGTAGTTACCAGAGAATGTATGTAAATGGAATGGAATTCCACAGGCTAGAAGTGCAAGAAAAGAAACTGTTGGTGGGGGTAGCGTTCGTGTCTATATTTCTGAGATGAGGTATTATGTACATTATTTACATTATTCGGAACATTGTCCTCATCTTTGTCGACATGTTTATCACAACGTTTCGGCCATTGTACGCTCCGGCCTTCTTCGGGTGGTTGGAATGTCGAACTGAACCCTTTATTTCGCTCACTGGGGTAGACTGTTCTAGTTCCACGTGTCATGTCTCATGGATGTCAGTTATCAGTTATCTCCCGTTAATTCCCCTCTCCAAGTTCTCCACCGCCTTAACCAGGTATTGAACTCATACTTTTTGAGTCCTGTCACTGGATCTAAAGCCTTTATCCATTGTACCATGTGTCTTTGAGGACATCTGTGTATGAATTTCTGGGTATTATAAACCTAATGTCTTCAGCAATCGTTTTTTACTAGTGTTCATATCGCAGTTTTGCAAGAACTCATATCGCGATTTTTTTTTGTTATTATTGCTTTTCTCTGGCACTCCTTATTACTAGTTCTCATATGTATTCATTTCTATGCTTGGTCGGCTCAGGAGATTTTTGTGGCCTAGCATATGTGCTGATTCCTTAAATTTACGAATTTTCCAATGATGTTCTTTGTCTATGATCTCAATGATGTGCTGATTCCTTAAGTTTATAGTCATGTATGTCGAGGAGTATTTCTTTTGAGAAAGGAGATATTCGTAATGTAAAATATATGAGAAATTTCCTTTTTCTCATTATTCATATTATCTTTTCTCAGATATATTTTTAGTTAGATCTGAATGTTTAAACATATATAGTCTTTTTGGTATTATAGACGTTGCTTCAGGATAAACAAAGTAATTGGCGATATATTTAAGGATAATTGCGTACAAAACAAGTTCGGTAATCTTTACCCTTTGTTCTTCCGTTCTTTCGATATTAAAAAAAAAAAGAAACGTATACGGTGAAAACACGTTGAAAGGCCTGTTCTCGTTTGATGACCGGAGATAAGCAATGAGGATTTAGGTCAGTACTTAGATGGGGTACACCTTGGGACTCTGAATCCATTGCTAGGTCAGCTGCTAAAAAAGTTAGTTCACTGAGTTGCGTGAGACAATTTTCTTACCAGAATCTATCTTGCATATCTATAAGTATACTTTTCGTCCATGCTTAGAATATTGCTGCCACATACGGTCCGGTGCTCCAGCTATATATTTAGAAATTCTTGATAAAACTCGGCTAACATGAAGTGGACGGATTATATTGAATCCATTATTAGCCCACCTACTAAGAAAGATGGTTAACTGTTTTGTGCTAGACAATTTTTCTTTCCTGAATCTATCTTACATGTTTTTAAGTCTACCATTCGTCCATGCTTGGAATATGGCTGTCACATATTGTCCAGTGCCCCTGCTATTTGCCTTGATCTCCTCGATAAAATCCAAAAAAGAATCAGCAATATTATTGGTCCTGATCTGGCGGCTCGGCTTCAGTCACTTTCCCACCCCTGAAAGGTTGCCACTCTGTGTCTTTTCTATAAATACTTTCATAGTAATTGTTTGGATGAGGTCTTTGCTATGGTACCTAGACATTTTTAAAAAATTTAACCGCAGTACTTACCTGGCGTCGAGTTCCCATCAATTTACAGATGAGCTGGGTAGATGTAACCGTAAGTTCTATGCGGACATTGTCTTGCATTTCTCGCTTGTGAAAATATCGAGCGGCTCCATGCTTCCGAGCCAACTTTATTCTGCAAAAAAATTAAATGCAATGTCAAACGCTATCTACTCCCCCCGTGATTACTCTTTCATTTTCCCGCTCATTATTAATATTTCTGTTCCAAATTCTTCCACACCCAGTAATCCCTTTTGTCGTACGGCCTTGCATAGGGGATAACGATTTAAAAAAAAAATCAGTAATTTAATTTATAACTAGACAAAATGATAGATTCACACTTTTCCCAAATTCCGAAGCGTATAAGTGTGAAAGTGAATGCAATAAGTTAGAAGGGAACTTGAATTCACCACGCCTATTCTGTTTTATACGCTGATAATCCCCACATCTTAGATATGCAATGGTGTGTATGTAGGGGGGGAGGTAATGCTTGAGTTGAGGGAACTTGCTAGCTTGTAAAGGTAGATGCATCTAAGAGATGCAAAACTTTGATTTTAAAGCACCTCTGCCTTGTGGCCCTGTGTCATAACCAGCCACGAGAAAATCCGGAACTATTTCCATAGGCAGGCCTAGGTTGCTTCCAACCACATTCTAACAGCCCCTGTGAAAACACCGGTTCCAATCAGTTACTTGCCCTTACCCAACTCTTGATAACATTGGTGTTATATTATCTGAATTACAGTTCATAATATCCACCATTATTAATATATATATATATATATATATATATATATATATATATATATATATATATATATTTAAATATGTGTAAGCAAATATATGGATATAGATCCGACAGTATGAAGAAAAAATATACGGAAAAAACAAACAAAAATCCTAATATCCAATTATGCTGTTTTAATGTTAATATAATGTCAACGTCGGACGTTTCGGTCTAATAGACCATCTTCAGGACATATTCATAAAACATAATTAACATTAAACCATATACAATTCAACATGAAAAAGACGATGGACATAAAAGCAAGACCAATCCAAACAGATAACTGAAATCTTTTATAAGATCAGCGTTCCGTTTAAATATGATCACGTCGTCGTCACGTGGGCGATGTTGTGAAAACTTATTCCTAAAATTTGAGTATTTTGAATGAAAAACGAAAAGAATTTTATTTTGATCTAAAACTTATATGTACGTTTGTCGAGCATTAATTTTAGGAATACGTTTTCACAACATCGCCCACGTGACGACGACGTGATCATATTTAGGGGTATCAGTTATTATTAAGCAAACAAACTAACCGATCATAAATTTACATTTCAAATTGTTCACTAAGTCACGTCGTTCTAGTCTAATAGATTTTTTCCGGCATTTTTTCCGGTATCAGGTTACTCTGCCATCTACAATCTGCGAAGGCAGATCATGAAGAGGTTTCCTTCGTTTCAATAAATAATTTTAATAATTCTATTTTATCCTTTCAGGCAAGTTACCATTTTGTTCGTGACACAAAACCTTTTCCCCTGCATTGGTGCCATATCTTTTTTTGGGAATGAATCCACATATTTGTTTTTTGTGCTCTGGTTATATATTTTGAGACGATAGAGAAACTCTAAAGAAGGACCTGACATGTCGTCTCGACTTCAGTCACGTTTTCACCGCCGTGATGTTGCTTACGCCCTCTGTTTTATATAAATATTTTCATAACAATGGATCTAATGAACTCCCTTCCTCGAATGAATAAAAACCTGCTATAACATTGGCAATAAGGTCTCATTTGTTTACTGTTGTGCAAGCTAGATGTAAACGTAAGTTCTATTCGAATTATTTTTCTTCTCTGCAACATCTATCGCCATCTTCTGTCTACATGAAACCTGTTCTTTTATTATCCTCACTAAAGTCTCCGCATTTTTATCTAGTACCAGTAATCCTTTTATATCTTAGTGACATTATCACTTCGTTTGGGGTGAAATGATTAAAAATGATGTAGGTCAGAGAAATATCGAAATAACGTGAATAAATAATTGTTATTATTTTACAAGTGAATATTGTCTCGTTGGCGTTCTACAAACTTCATCACTCTTTTATTAATTAATTTTGTCATCATTTCTACTATTTCAATGATCCGAATAAATTATGATTTAATGTTAATATTGTCTCCTTTACATTCTATAACGTTCATTTGTCTTTTATTAATTGATCTTGTTAAATTTTCTTTTGTTTCAATATCCTAAACAAATCATTATTTTACATACAGATTGTCCATAAAGTTCGTGTGCACTTTAGAAAATTATAACTTTATTTGTATTTGCGATAGACATAATCTGTAAAAAATGTTATAAAGTTTAATGTACCTAGTTTTAAGTATAGCTAAAATAACTAATGTGATTTCAGGCATTACTGTAAATCAGTTGGCAAATGTTTTCCGTGAACTGCAAAATTGTATTACCCTTTGTATTGCTAATGATGGACGACGTGGAAACTTAAATAAAATTTCAATAAAACCTTAAAAAATATCGATTTACTTCTTTCTAATACTTTTTACAAATTATTTCTATCGCAAATTCTATTACAAATACAAATAAAGTTATAAATTTTTTAAAGTGCACACGAACTTTATGGACAGCCTGTATAAACATTGTCTTCTTTACGTTCCTTAACATTTATGTGTCCTTTAACAATTGCTTTTAATAATTTCTCTTGTCTTTCAATGACATAAATAAATTATTATTTTCATGTTAATATTATCTTCATGGAATTCTATAACATTCATCAGTCTTTTAATAATTCATTTTGTCAACTTTTTACTCTTTCATTGACCCGAATAGATTATTATTTTACATGTCAATATTATCACAGTAGCTGTCTATATTTCTGAGATGAGGTATTATGTACACTATTTACATTATTCGGACTATTGTCCTTATCTTTGTCGCCATATTTATTACAACATTTAGGCCCTTCAGTTTCTGTCTATATTTCTGAGATGAGGTTTTATGTACACTATTTATATTATTCGGACTATTGTCCTCATCTTTGTCGCCATGTTTAACACAACGTTTCTTCCTGCCTTATGTGATGGTGTTATCAGAGAAAATACAAATGATCTGCGGTCTATATAACATCAGGTCAACCTTCAAAAGCGGAATGACACTTCGTAGATATCTCTACAGAGTAAGACCCCCCCATAGAGTAGAACATGACTAAAGACTGTGTGTACGCTATCCCGTGCAGCTGCGGAAAGGAATAGAAATGAATACAATATGGGAACCAGTTATAAGGAGTTCCAGAGAAAAGCGAAATTGCAATATGAGCTCTGGTAAAAACATGAAATGATAACAGCAAAAAATTGCAATATGAGCACTGGTAAAAAATGACTGCTTAAGACAATAGGTTTATAATACCCAGAAATTCGCATACAGATTTCCTCAAGGACACATGGCTCAGTGGATAAAGGCGTTGGTTAGATCTAGTGACAGGACCCAAAGAGTGTGAGTTCAATACCTGGTTAAAGTGGTATAGAATTTGGAGAGAGAAATTAACAGGAGATAACTGACATCCATTAGACATGGCACGTGGAACTAGAACATTCTACCCCAGTGAGCGAAATAAAGGGTTCAGTTCGACATTCCAACCACCTGAAGAAGGCCAGAGCGTACAACGGCCGAAACGTTGTGATAAACATGGCGACAAAGATGAGGACAATAGTCCGAATATTGTAAATAGTGTTAATATCTCTTTGACATTCTATGACCTTCAGCCGTTTTTCAATCACTAATTTTGTAAATTTAAAGTTACAGCACATTTTCTTCATCACCACAGATCGAATATCGTTTTCATTTTTATATTCAGCTATTTCAAAGAATTACTACAAGTATCCATTGGAATAATATCCGTAAAATCTGGAGACCATTCTATTAATTTGGCGTCGTTGCAACCTTTTTGGCAAGCGGGGCAAAAATATCAGCTTTGAAGAATGTGAAGTTGTATTCCTTTCTGCTTACGTTAAAATTCTTTGTTTGTTATATTCGTTAATAATAATAATAATAATAATAATAATAATAATAATAATAATAATAAAAACACTTCCTGTTCCAAAAATTACAGGATTTATCTTGAGAAAATACCGATTTTAAAGTGACCGAGAATTTTGCTCTCTTCAGTGATAACGAATATTTGCCCTCTCGAAGAGGCCCCATGCCTTGTACATCTGTTAGGATTCAAGTTTACTCCAGACGTCAAGTTGAATTCATTTGCGATCCATTTTTAAGATAATGGAAAAATGATCCGCTCTTTCTACTGATCCAGAAAGTACCTGACACTTTCTGCCACTATTTCTCTTTACAGTCAGGTTAGATAAAAAGAAATGGAATATTGCTTCTATATCCGAACTGGAATTACTCAATCCTTACTTCTCAGTTTTCAGCTCAAGGTCGTTTAAGAGGTCTTGTGGGAGATGACTTACTCTCCACTCCTCAACATCTTATCCACAGACGCAACGTCGTAAGCCTATCAGTAATTATTATTTCCATGGCAAATGTTCAGATGAACGCTCCATTTGATAATTTGTTTTTTATGACTTATCAACATTTTTTCAGGTTATTTAAAGCCAGAAAATATTTTATATTGTAAAAGTTCAGGGGGAAATAATAATTAATGATTAAGTGATACAAGTCCAACTAATTAACCCATAGCTGTGAGGAGAAGCGGTGGATTCATACATTTCCAAAAGTTATTTGATCGTAAGTGAATATAACGAACCCAACTGGAATTGGAACTGGGTTCTCGGATTTTCAATTCCGAGCCATTATGCATTTAACCACCAGTACATCCAGGCTTAGAGCACCTGGTATTCCAAAACAGTCACCCACATAGATACTGACCTAGGTTGACGTTGCTTAACTTCGGTGATCGTACGAGAACCGATGTGTCAATGTAATATTTCTGTAAGCCTTCCACGAGTTCATAGCTGGAACACGCTATGCCACGTCCAAGGAGTCGAATTACCGACATTTCCTCCGTATTTCAATTGTTAAGTAGAAGATGCCCTCAGATTTATTTTCTCTAAGAATTACTACTTCGTGAAACGAACTCCCGCGTGGATATTTTCCTGGATACACTCTTAACCGTTTGAATTCAAGGTCCAATCGTTATCTATCCACTTTGTCTGCATAAATTCCATTTTTCTTCTACGTCATTTTACAATCATATCACGATGTCCCAAAGCAGCCTCTCATCTAAGCACTGACCTCACTCGGCGATGCTTAACTAGATCAAGTGTTTTAGCATGATTTGACCGAAGACTTATTCCGACATCCAAAGGCGCATTGTGATAGCGAAATATGCCTTCCAAAAGCTAAGCAAAATATTAAGAAAAAGAAAAATTTCGTTAGGAACAAAGAAAGGAGTACTGATCTGTTATATAATATCGGCGATTCTATATGGCAATGAATGCTGGACGATCTCCTGACAGATGAAACAACAGAAATTTTGTTCCACGGCAGGATGCCATGGGTAGAATATGTGAGTAATGACGATGTTTTAAAGAAAATGTAAACAAGAAGAACACTATTGTTTAACATAAGAAAGAGACAGTTAATCTAGTCCACATGTTGAGGAAAGTGGGCTTGGAAAATTCGACACTCACAGGAGATATTGGAAGCAAGACGGACAGTGGAAAACAGTATATACGAACATTTATAAATTGGTGCCAGAACAAGATAGGTAGCAAAAATTTAAATTTGGAATTGTGGACAGCCCTGATCGCCACCCCCCTGAGAGGGCATAGGTCATAGAAGAAGAATGTATTCATATCTCTCTCAGATACGGTTCTATCTAGCTATGTCTAGAAAATAAAATTCAAGTGGACTTAGGAAAATGACATGAAGAACTTTAGGAGTTAGATGTCTTGATGTAAAAGTTTATACAGTTATTTTACAGAGGTTCAGAATTCTTGTTACAACTTACATGTCTCTCATCGAAGGACTGGTTTTTGGATAGTGATGCAAATCAGTGCTACTCAAAATGTGGTAAGCGTACCGGCAACGGTATGCGAGCCATCGTCTGCCGGTACGCGGAGAGTTTCCAGAAAACAAAGAACCAGTAGTCACATTCCACGCCACGGGAGACTGCCGGGATATCTGACTCGTTTTTACGTGAGCAATGACGAAGTTTTAGAGAAAATGTAAACAAGAAGTACACTAATGCTTAACATAAGAAAGAGACAGATAATCTAGTCCACATGATGAGGAAAATGGGCTTGGAAAATCGACACTCACAGGAGATATTGGAAGCAAGACGGACAGTGAAAAACAGTGCATACGAACAGGTATAAATGGATGGCAAAACAGTGAACTAAAGTACGGATAACAACAGCATTATGATGGCGTATGACTGTGAGAGCCACACATAGGAATACCAAAGAGGACATTTTCATGGACATATATTTCTAGAAAATCAAAATAAATAATAATAATAATAATACAACTTTTATTATATTTTTATCAGGTTGTTATTATAGGACATAATATGTTACGACTTCTTGACACACTGGGAAGACATGTTACGTTAACGATGGCCTTACAGGTCATCTCAAAACGACCCTGAAATAGGACATATCTTAAAAAATTGAGGAGGGGGTATAGAGCCCTAAACACCCCAGCTTGATAGGAAAGATTTGCAGCTCCTTCATACATTGAAAAAAAAAAAAAAAAAAAACTACCGGTACACCATATCAGATAATTTGAGAAGCACTAATGTAAATGAAAATTATTCTTTATTGGAGAAATTCAGACAAAAGGGCAAAGTTTCTAATCATTACTTTCTTTCCACATCCCCAGTCACTGTCCATAAAAAAAAAAAAAAAAAAACTCCAAAAGAAACAATAACCGCTAAGATCAAATGTTACGTTTTTTCGCAGACGAAACACACAACCGAAACACAAATTGTGAGATGCGGTTGATTTGTAACTTCACTAATCAAACATTCATTCAAAAGTGAAATTATATATATATATATATATATATATATATATATATATATATATATATATATATATATGTAAAAAGCCCAATTAAAAACTTAATTATGAAAGAATTAATGAACACTAAATAAAAAAGATCTTTCCCCACCACTAAAAAAAAGAAACTGATTAAAATCGTACAACTCAACAGAAAAGAGATTAAAGAAAAGGAAAGAAAGAAAAGAAAATGGAAGTGCCCTCCCCTAGTAAGCAAATCAGTGTTAGTTTACAAAATGAACAATCAGTAAAATCTTTGATATTTCCTCAACTTAGCACATTTCGTCACAAATTAAAATCCTCTCAATGTAGGAGTGCGACTGAATAATGAAAAGAAGAAGGTGTAACGTCAATCATCTACATTATTTACATTATTCAGACTATCGTCCTCATCTTTGTCGCCATATTTATCACAACGTTTCGGCCGTTGTACGCTCCGGCCTTCTTCAGGTTGTTGGAATGTCGAACTGAACCCTTTATTTCGCTCACTGGGGTAGACTGTTCTAGTTCGTTGTGATAAATATAGCAACAAAGATGAGGACAATAGTCCGAATAATGTAAATAATGTACGTAATTCCTCATCTCAGAAATATAGAAAGCCAATCATCTAATTGGAGAGGGACGACGTGTGAAGAATATTTGCAGTAAAATCTTGGATTTGATCATAGACCTAAAAAATAGGAACATTATTTTAACCATTCACCATTCTTCCTTTCTTTCTTTCTTTCTTTTTGTTTATTATTTTCATTCTTTCTTTTTGTTTCATTTTTCTTTCTTTTTCATTTTCCTTTTTTTATATTTTTTCGACTTTTTTCTTATTATTTATTATTTTTTTCTTATGTATTCAGTTTTTATATTGTTCCTTTCGTCCTTTTTTATCGTTCATTCTTTCTTTTTTATTCTTTTTTATTTCACTCTTTCTTTTTTTTTTTTTTTACTAAAGTTCATTTCTCTGTTTTTTCTTGCCTTTTCTTTTTTTCTTTGTATAGTTTTTCTATAATTTATTTTCTTTTTATCTTTTTCATTCTGTAACTCTTTCTATTCTTTACTTACTCTTTCTTTCCTTCTTTCTTTCTTTACTTATTCTTTCTTTTTGTCTTTCGTTCTTTCTTTCTTTCTTTACTTATTTTTTCTTTCATTACTATTTTTTCGTACTGCCTTTTGTTCTTTCTTTCCTTTTTACACTTTCTTTCTTTCTTTCTTTACTTATTCTTTCGTTCTTTCTTTCTTTACTTATTCTTTCTTTCTTTGCTATTCTTTCTTTCTTTCTGCCTTTCGTTCTTTCTTACTTTCTTTTTTCCTTTCTTTTTATCTTTCTTTCTTTACACTTTTCTTCTTTCTTTGTTTACTTATTTTTTCTTTCTTTACATATACTTTCTTTTTGTCTTTCGTTCTTTCTTTCTTTCTTTACTTACTTATTCTTTCTTTCTTTCTTTCTTTCTTTACTTATTCTTTCTTTCTTTACTATTCTTTCGTATTCTTTTCTTTGCCTTTTGTTCTTTCTTTCTTTCTTTCTTTCTTTCTTTTTTACACTTTCTTTCTTTGTTTACTTATTCTTTCTTTCTTTCTTTCTTTACTTATTCTTTCTTTCTTTGCTATTCTTTATTTCTTTCTGCCTTTCGTTCTTTCTTACTTTCTTTTTTCCTTTCTTTCTATCTTTCTTTCTTTACACTTTGCTTCTTTCTTTCTTTACTTATACTTTCTTTTTGTCTTTCGTTCTTTCTTTCTTTGCTTATTCTTTCTTTCTTTCTTTCTTTACTTATTCTTTCTTTCTTTACTATTCTTTCGTACTGCCTTTTGTTCTTTCTTTTTTACACTTTCTTTCTTTGTTTACTTAATCTTTCTTTCTTTCTTTCTTTCTTTACTTACTTATTCTTTCTTTCTTTCTTTCTTTCTTTACTATTCTTTCTTACTGCCTTTGTTCTTTCTTTTTTACACTTTCTTCCTTTCTTTACTTATTCTTTCTTTCTTTCTGCCTTTCGTTCTTTCTTTCTTTCTTTCTTTGTTTCTTTCTTTCTTTACACATTCCTTCTTTCTTTGTTTACTTATTCTCTCTTTCTTTCTGTCTTTCGTTCATTCATTCTTCCTTTTTCTTTTTTTCTTTTCTTATTCTTTCCTTCTTTCTTTCTTTCTTTCTTTAATTACCCTTTCTTTCTTTCTTTGTTTACTTATTCTTTCTTTCTTTCTTTCTTTCTTTCTTTCTTTCTTTCTTTCTTTCCACGCCCTATTTTTTTCTATCTCGGTCTAGCTTCTATTCACTTTTTCTTTTATTGCCCATTTTGCAATGACTCCCCAGAACAATCCAGAACAATACCAGAAAAATGAGTTCGATCCTTGTTCTGTATCCCATTATTCAAAATATGGGTCAGGTAAGTCAAGCTTAAAACCATTAAGAACCACTGTCGTAGAGTAATTGCTAGTAAGTTAATGATATAGTTCGATCTTTTGTGGCTGTCGTATCATTGTAGCCTTAGGTCAGGTTCTGCAGTAAATGTCTTCTGCCTCTCACAAACATATATTTTCCTGTTCATGTTCAAATAAAAGAATTCATTGCTTTGTGCGTGAGTGAAATGAATAAAAAAAAGAAATGAAAATTCCATATGGAGATTTATAGAAATATATACATAGTGTAATGTGTGGAAGTGGAGAACTTATAAAACGTTTTTTTTTAAGCCATTGCTTGATCTTTTAACGATTAGCTTTGCATATAGCGCATGCGTGAAGTCCAATACTCGGGTCATTTTAAATCTTACTAATGTTTGAACCCTGGATGCAAGGCCAAAGAAAGAGAACATTCAGACACGGAATTCCGATCGCAGAGGGAATAAAAAGTATCAATAATTATAATGATAACTACACCAATAATGATAATAATAATAACACCAATAATAATAATTATAATGTTAACAGCAGTAATAATAATAATAAAACAAGGACAGCAACAATAATCGCTGCAACAATAATAATAATGAAGTATTACACCAATAATGATAAGTATAACAATAATAATAATAAGACAAGAACAATACCAATAATATTAATAATAATAATAATAATAATAATGAAGAAGAACTACACCAATAATAATAATGTTAACATAGGTACCTCCACGAAATTGCTACAAAAAACATATAGCATGAAAAAAAACGATGTAATAAATTTTTATCGGCTTAAATATATATATCATTCTTAAGAAGAAACACCAAAGTATTTTTTGATTATTTTTAAAAAATTTTTACTCATTCTTATCAGGTCCGAAATTTTATTTAAAAAGTTGTTTATTTCTGTCATCAAAATTACTTAAAAAAAAAAGTAGCTATCAGCCATTTTTTTTTCTAATTTTGTAAAACAAGTTAAAATCCTTGTTTATAATTATTCCAAAAATCAATTCTACGTTTTTCAAAATTTATTTGACTAAAATTAGCAAATTTAAAGATTAGTTAAAAATATTTTGAAAGAAGCTTTTACTTACGTTTTTCGAATAAAAAAAAAAATTGTTCGAAATAAAAAAGTAAGCGATCTGAACTGTGTTGTCATTTCTCGAGGACAAGTGATACCTGTCATCACATATCGACAGCTCACGTGAGATTCGCGTTATCATACAGATGGTCATACGTGACGTAACGTTTTTTTGTTTTTTGTGTGAATCAGCTTATGTACTACCCGTAATTAGTAGATAATAAAAAACAAAAAATTAGCATTCCAATTTCCTTTATTTTGTTATTTTATTATTACTGAACTTAAAACATAACTTTGTTGATACTATCTATTGTTACGAGGATGCATTTCTATAATATGGATTCCTTTGAGTTCTACTTGTTATTACAAAAAAGTTTTCACTCATGAAGTAGTTGTAAAATAGAGAAATTAGAAATAGAATGTTTGGAAGATTCTAGATCATTCTAGTATATTCGAGAAAATTTAGAAATATGCAAATTAGGTGTTAGCCCCCATTTTGGAAAAGGGTTGTCAATGCTGTCAGTATCAACTCCGGCTTTTGATTCGCTGACTATTATATCCAGCCGAAAGAATCTCTATAAAAAGTTGCCGACCAACCAAAAAACCCAAAAGAGAATTTTCATGGAACAAAGTTGGTAAATAGAATTTTGACTAATTTTCATTGACCAAACTAAAAATTAATATTTATTTACACACTTTGTGGATTTCCAAATATAGCACTTAGATTACTTCACTCGCCCTAAAAGATATTTGATTCCCTTTCCTTCTCCCTCGTAACACTTCGCCAGTAACTCTGTGTTTTCTGTTTTGTAGGCTACAATTGTTTATCCTGTATATGTTTTGTTCTGTTTTAGTAAATTAAATATTTGTTTGTGAATTAGCTCTGTGTTGTGGTAAATCATTTTTTTTCCTTTGTTACAATTATCAACACGTAACACTAGAGATAATAAATACTATAAATAATGAAATCTACGCTTACACTCAAGCCACGTGACCTTCCGTACTTTTTAATGACAACCCATTTAAGCGCTTTTTATCAAAAACATAATTACATTTTTTTCATTAGTGGGTGTCATCGGATGGGTCCAAATTATACAATTTTCAAATCCCTAGACAATGACGAGCTAAGAATGAGAAGTACAAAGGTTGATGGTGCTGTTATTTATTTTATAATTTTTAAAAAGTGTAATGAAAAAGTGTTAAAATTTCGATTTAAAATTAAAGAAATGAGAAATAATTGTATTAAAATTCAATTTTCATTGAAAATTTTTTTTGCTTTCAGAAAATATTGTCCATATTCATACGAACAAATAAAAACAAATAAAAGCGTTTGAGATTAAATAGTATATTTGTTTTTATTGAGTTTTGTATGTTACAATTCAGAGCTGATTTTCAGGTACTGAGTTTCTTAAAAAAAAAAAAATATGATTTACATTCTTCAAAGCCTTGTGCTTTAAATATTGTAATCACTAAAACCCGATGGTATGGAATTTTTGAGTTTTTCATAAAATTAGATATGGGGTGTTAATAAAAAAAAAAAAAAAATATTTCTGCCATGACTTTAATAAAAAAACATATTCATAATAATTTCGATCATTTGTGAATATTTTCTGAAAGTTTCATTAACATCTGACAATTATTTTTATTTTTACAAAATTTTCCAAATTAATAGGTATAATACCAAAAAACGCGCTAAAATTTATCTATGTTATTTACCTCCTTTGTTGCGAAAAAAGATAAAACAAGTTTTTTAAATCAAAATGTAGAATATTCTAAAAATATGGAAAAATTTTGAAAAATATCAAAAAAAAATTTGGTCTATCCTCTTCATAAAAACATAAGCATTTTGACGATAAAATTTTGTTTTCGTCAATTTTGGCGTCTTTTTCATCAGACTATGCTCTATTTTTTCGCAATTTCGTGGAGATACCTATGTTAACAATAATAATCAGACAATAACAGCACCAATTATAATAATGATACAATGATAATCGTAAAACAAGTACAACACCAATAATGATGTTAACAATAATAATAAACAAAAACTTGACCAATATATTAACAATAATAATGAAAATAACAACAACAATGATAGTAATAATAATAAACAAAAGTAAAACCAATAATAATAATTTTGACAATAATAATAATAATAATAGCAGAACAAGAACAACACAAATAATATTAATAATCTTACAATAATAATAATATTAATAATAAAACATGATCTACACCAATAATAATAACAACAATAATAAAACAAGAACAACACCAGCAATAATAATGTTAATAATAATTAAACAAAAATAATAGCAAAAATAATGAGAACAACAACAACAATAATAATAAAACACAAAAACAACAATAATACTAATAACTATGATAATAATAAACATTACACTATTAATAATAACAATAACAACAATAATAATAAAACAAGAACAACGCCAATAATAATAATATTAAATATAATAATAAAACAATAAGAACAGCAATAATAATTATGATAACTATAACGATAATAATTACACCAATAATAACAATAATAATAATAATCGTAAAACAAGAACAACACCAATGATAATAATAATGATAATAATAATAATAATCATAATCATAATCATAATAAAAATAATGATAATATTAATGATAATAAAACAAGAACAACACCGATAACAATAATGTTAACAATAATCATAATAAAACAAGAAGAACAGTAATAATAATAATGATAACGATAATAATAATAATGAAAAAGAACAATTGCAATATTGATAATGATAATAAAAATAAAACATCAACAGCAATTATAATAATGATAAAAATAATAATAACAAAACAATAGCAAAATAATAATAATAATAATAATAATAATAATAATAATAATAATAATCATTTCAAACGACTCCTATTAAAAAATAATAAGATATAGCAAGCCACGCGTGGCTCATGCCCTACAATGATTTCATCTCGCGGCTAAGTCTGGCTTTGCTGTTCGATCGACTGTCAGACAATTTTGTCACGCTTCTTTCATTTGATAAAACAAAACCTCAAATAAACGAAATCTGTTGCACGCCAAACTCATAAACCGCCATTTTCTTTTTTTCTTAAATACTAATTATAGCCATTACGCATTTGGTTTTCGTTTCACTGGTACGGCGGGAAAGCGTTGGCAGTATTGTATTGAGACTGACAGTGGTGGGGGTTGTTCATGGGAAGAGAAAAAGAATTATACGACGGGCTATGGTGTTTTTGCTCTTGCTTTTTCTTTATAAAATCATTTTTAATGTTTTAAAAGTTATAAATACGTAACGGGGCACATATAAGTACGCATTTATACGAATGCATATTTATATCTAGTTTTTTTTTTAATCTCTAAGGAAATGAAACAAATTACAGACTCCCATATTTATAAACTTGTAAAATTTACGATCCCCATAACACGAAGAGCACATTTTCTCGTAGAGTGAATATATAGGTTAATAAGGACATGGCGGGTGCCACCTCGTTGTCGAGCATGAACATCATATCATAATATTCTCATCTCTCTCACGAGATATGCTAATAGCATTGGTTATTTGATTTATAGTCAGTCGCCTGTCATCCATCACCGTGTGGCGAATATGATCAATGTTTTCTTCGGTGATGGCAGTCGCAGGACGTCTAGAACTTTGGTCTCTTTCCTTCCTAAATTCAGATGCCCACTTTTGCACTTTTGATAAATTTGGAGCGTAATTCCCTAATGTAGGAAACATGTTAGAATGAATATCCATGAGAACTAAAGCCTTCATAATCTGTCTATGAATTTTTAGCCCACCGCCGTACCTGGAAAGAAACAAAGCAGTTACTAATAATAAGAGTTGAAATTAATGCATGCAAGGTTTCACAGCTCTAGCATTACTCCTTCCTAATCTGTCCATGAAATTCTCATCCCAGCCTCGTACCTAGAAAGAAACAAAGCAGTTATCAATAGGAAGAGTTGAAATTAATGCATGCAAGGTTTCACGGCGAAATGATAACAGGTTTTGTCCTTTTTCAAGAGAAGTCACTACACGTTAATTTTGAAGTCTTCTTTAAACAGCTGTCAGTTGCGCTTTAAACTGTTTATAATCGTTTAAACTGGATACAGGTTTAAAATCTTTAGCAAAAGCCTGCATAGGTTATTATAGGCTTTATTGGCTACGGGCACCTATACAGTATATACAAAAAACATCCTGAGGTGTCAAGCAATGCCTGGGAAAGAAATGTTTACAGTGAACGATGACTTTGTGAGGTGTCATTGCCTCTTTCTGTGCAAGAGCATCATGTCCCCAAAAAGAAGAGTCAGTCAATATCAGGTGTTACATCAAGGTTTTCTTTCCCCAGGCGAGATATCTAAACGAAAGATCACGCGTTCAAACCGCTTTGTGGACTTATTGCGCACCTGGTCACTAAACTCAAGTATTTCTACATTCTTGAGCCCGTGGTAGATGGTCATAGAGCCCATGACAGAATTCATCTGCCTTTTAACAAGTCTTGTTTTTAATCTTGTTCAGTGAGTATCCACCGTCCTCTCCATAAAAACTCCGGCGGAGTAACTTGTTTAGACGCAGATAAGCCGCTTAAGCGACATGCGTACATATTAGTGGAAAGCCAACTTGTGTCCGAAAGTGACAACTTCCATTATTTTACTGTTGATTTCTTTGCCGCTGATGACGTCTCTGCTGACTCGTTTGTCCAGCGAGTGACCTATATGTTAAGCTATAGGGTCTGCAAAAAATTTTACCCATTGCTGCTTTGTTATCATGATGCTTTGACTTGTGATACCGGGTAAGTCCAGTCGCTGACCTGCACACTTTATTCCAGAGATTGCAATCGAAATCAAACGGACATAACAGTGAAGGATTGTGTTGTCGTTGTGGTGATGTGAGTAACTAATCAAATCAGCCTTGAAAGACATACGCTCCCACATTCCGCGAACGGAAGGAGCTAGTCATAGCTCTGAGTATTCTATTCTGCGTTCTCCAAAGTCGTTAGTCAAATGAAGATGTAAAATTCTGTGACCGATCGAAAAAAACAAAACGTGGGTGTCGGGTGGAGAAGTACAAACAGGTAAGTGGGGGGTGTACAAAGTACAGTTGAAATTCGGTCTCCAATGAATGACAAACGCAAGAATTAAATATAAGAAATGAAATGTATTTACACAATAATACAAAGGGTAATACTGTTAGTAAATCCAGAAACGCGGTTAGTAGCAATATATATATATATATATATATATATATATATATATATATATATATACAGTCTCGAAGTAGGACTTCCTTAGAGTCTACGTGCTTGTAACTGTGACTTCTACAAGCGGTGACCTTACACTATTACTCTACTTTCAACTCAATCACAATCTCTTCTCACTCTCTCCATATTCTGACTGACTCTGGGTATTTAAAGGCAGCAGTCCAAGTAACACTCTTGTCGAGTCCACTTATATGAAAAAAGGGAGGACCCCATAACAAAAATAAATTTTAATTCATTTTTTTTAAATTAAGTTTTATATTGAACGAAACGTAGCGTTTGTAAATCAAAAGTGTTAGCGCCATGAGGATTTCAACATGCATAAGCGTGTTGCAAAAAGATATAATGACCGCCTACTCTCATTTTCCGAGAAAATCTGTCTGCTAGGGCGACTAGTTAATCCCTGTACCAGGCGCTGGCTCGTGCACATTTGTGTTTGTTCAACACCCACAGATCCTACCTGTGAGTTATACAACAACGATGCGGATTTAGGTAGTTTGTGCGACCAGAGCGAATAATCCGTCAAACAGGAGTTTGAAAAACGCCAGCACGCTCAAAACGTAGGTCACGTGCTAACTTAATCATTTCACTCACAACGTATGCGTCAAACTGTGGCATGGTGTTCATATATAAAATACATACATGAGGATAGTTGTCGACTCACTAATCAGTTTGATTATTTCTACCCTCCATATATATATATATATATATATATATATATATATATATATATATATATATAAATTGAACTGACAAATGAGGAAAACTTATTTTGCTAAGATTTTTTTTCACCTTCCGGTTTTTTGAAGAGGAGTAGAGATCTGTCCCTTATTTCTTGCTTAAAATTGAGCTTCTGGTTCCTTCTAAAATATTTTCATTCTCTTTTCACAACCAGTAGCCTCTTGGCGTCTTAGTGGCATTATAGTCTTAGTGGCTTGATTGGCGTGTGTTGATTAATATATATATATATATATATATATATATATATATATATATATATATAGAACACTTTATATATAAGAACACTTTATTACCATTATAATAATTTATTTCATCAATTTACTTCCAACAATGAAATGAGAGGAAAAAATTTAAAAAGGATTTTGGTGAAATAAATTATTGTAATGGTACCTTAAAGTGGTCTGTTTTCATTAAATATTAGGTCTGTTCTTCACATTGAGCTCTCAGGATTTCATCCTCCTTGGATTTACCAATTCGATTTACCAAGTTCTTCATAACTTATATATATATATATATATATATATATATATATATATATTAAATTTACTAATTTAAATATATGGTTGCATCGCTACATAGGAATTATCACCTTTCAAAATAAGAAGCTAAAATCTTCAAATTCAATTAAAGAATTAATTTAAAGTCCCTGATATGTTGATTCCAAAATTCGCTTGAAAATGAAACTGGACTATTATTAGATATCCCAAACTGTGCCAATAGAATTAAAAAATAAATTCAAAATTCCCAGCATCCCTCGTTCATGCACGAAATCTTTTTGCCACTTTGTTATATATTTCCCACCCCCAATATTGTTCTTGATATATGTATATAGCTGGACACTCATATTCAAAGATACCTGTTTACTAGGACAGCTAGCCAATTCTTATTGCTGACGCTTGCTCAGGCGCATTTGTGTTTATTCACCACCCACAAAGCCCGCTTGTGGTTTGCAGAGAGAAGGCTTACGAGATCTAACGTAAATAGACTCCAATGCTACCACTAGCGGCCGGATTCAAGAATTCGGGGTGTGGGTTCAAATGTTGTTTAATTCTGAAATCCAAAATTTTGAGATGTTCTACTTATGTAGTCATATCCACAACTACACTCAAATTTATACACAACGGAATTAATATGGTATGGAGGTAAAAACATCTTAACGTATGGATGAAAAAATCGGCCAAATAAAAAATATTACACTCACCTTAGAAGCAAAATAGCATTTATTATTTTGCCTCTAATGTGAGAGTAATATAGTGGTAGTCAGCTGGTGAATACATCCGGGTCTTCCATAGCAAAGCTTACTATAAACAGTAGGGAATGTGTGTATGGTTTGAGTGTCGACTGTTTTACCATTCTGTCTACGTCGCACTCAGTAATTCATCTTAAAGCATTGGAGTCCATTTATGTTAGATCTCATAAGCCTTCTCTCTAAAAACAGAGAGATTGCTTGTTGGGTTTGAATGTGATTGGACTCTAGTGTTTTTTTTTTTTTTGGCCTCATTCCCCCTCATTTCATCCTTTTAGTCCTCTAAGATATACCCAGAAAATAAACTTGATAAGATCTGGATCGAAACCGGTCGTTTTACTTTTTTAGTTAAAATGCCATCAAAAAACTTACTTATTCCTTGCTGATATATATATATATATATATATATATATATATATATATATATATATATATATATATATATATTATAGCGTATCAAAAGCATTAAATATGCTTATTATTTTTTCCGACAATTGTTCACAGTATTGTATAGAAACTGTGATCGCTGTGCTTTCGGGTCTAATATCTGATAATACTTGTCTAGTTCCGGTTACCACATAAATTAATGAGATTAATCGGTATGTATATTACTAGTAAATGAAGAGTGGTTTATTTAGGAGAAATATAATAATGCTTATTCATTTTAGATACTGTGAATCTTTCTGTGTGTAATGTATCTAGGTAAAGAGTTCATCGAATAGACTTGGTAACGCGAGTAAATATTTCATCCCAAATACCCAACTGTTCTTCAATCAATTGGAGCAAAACATGAAACACAGAATAAGGACGAATAGAAGAGATCAACTGAATACAAATTCTATTGAGTACCTGACTTTTGGTATTTGGGACGCTATCTGCAGTAGTTTTCTCTGTGGGCGTATCTTTGTATTCATCAGGCCAAATGTCAAACTGTCGAACACAACACAGGGTGGCCATCTCAGCTTTAAGTATAGAAAACCAAAGAGATAAGCAAAACTTACAAAAATTTCTCAAATACAAAGAAAGAAAACGTTTTTTTTTTTCCTCATCTTCTTGATTGTGGAATTATTTCTAATTATCGTCAAGGTTTGGTTTAGTTTGTTCAATGGCCGATCAATTGCTTATGGGTCATTTAACGCGGAAATTTTTTTTTATCTTGTAAGCTTTGGCAATTTTTTATTCCAAATAGGTATTGCTGGATATTCTTTTCCAACAATTGCTGGTAATTTTTTCTAAAATAATTTTTAGATTTTCATGTTCTGACCCGAGTTTGGGGTATCTCTATTTACCCATAGCAGGGACCCTAACAGGTGCTACCACCTTTTAGTCTCAAGGATTTTACAAGTACGAAGGATGACCACTTGGAGAGAAGTACGTTTTCGATGTCATTTCGCGATTTAAATAGTAACGGTTTTCTAGAAAGGAAACATTCGGCACTCGTTGACCGAACAGTTAGATTTAATGTTGGTTAATATCTATTTAATTTATTAATATCTATTAATATTTATGCAAACAAATTTCTCTTAAAACAAATCTCAGGAAGAAAAAGTCCCAGGTTAAATGTTCTCGCTTTAAAAAAAAAATTGAATTATTGATCGGAGTTTCCTTTCTAACCTTTTGTGTAATGTCGTGTTGAAAATCAACATCCTGATTATATCATCATTTTTCCTTCTAGTTATATATGCTATGCATTTTAGTTTTTGCTACTGTTGGAAGTCTTCAAATGATGATGGCCAGTCGATACGATCTGATGAATTATTCTGTTCTTTAAGATCTTGAGGATGCATTCGCTGGTGGCATTTTTAATCACTGATCTGAGAAAACGGTTGTATAGCTTTAATTTAATTAAAGCGGTTGTAAACTATTAATTTAAATAGTTTAATACAGTTTTTTAAAAGCTAATAGTAATAGGAATATTAGCGTATTTCCTTATAAGGAAACATTCAGCGTTCCTTGTCCTAGGTGCCAGCGCTGCTTTCGGTTTAAATTTATAAATTTATTTTGTTTTTCCAATGATGTTCCCCTTGTACAAAATCCGAGAGCCACTCGAGGTAGAGGGCTACAGAGGAACAGATACGGTTTATGCCGCTATATGGGGAAGATAACCGTAAATTCTAGATGTGAAAAGGTTATTGCTATAGTGTATAGAGTTGACAGTTTATACATTACTGATCGAGTTTGATGCCATGCAAAACATCTATATATCTATGCAGGGCATCTACATTTCTACGCAACGCATCCATATGTCTATACAAGGCATCTATATATCTACGCAACGCATCTATATATCTACGCAAGGCTCTATATATATATACAGCGCATCTATGTATCTATACAAGGCATTTATATATCTATACAAGGCATCTATATATCTATACAAGGCATCTATATATCTATGCAAAGCATCTATTTATCTACGCATGGAATCTATATATCTATGTAAGGCATCTATGTATCTATGCAAGGCATTTATATATCTATACAAGGCATCTATATATCTATGCAAGACATTTATATATCTATACAAGGCATCTATATATCTATGCAAAACATCTATATATGTACACAAGGCATCTATATATCTATGTAAGGCATCTATCTATCTACACAAGACATCTATATATCTATGCAAAGCATCTATATATCTACGCATGGCATCTATATATCTATGTAAGGCATCTATATATCTATGCAAGGCATTTATTTATCTATACAAGGAATCTATACATCTATGCAACGCATCTATATATCTATCTCTGACAAAGCTATTTGAGAGCTAGCCTTGATTTCTTAGGTTAATATTTTGGTCTTATTGTTGAATTTGTAAATTCCACATTCTGAATCTTTATGATGGATTCAGTGTATGTACTTTGTGTAATTTCATTTAAATTCCGAATCGACAAGTTAAAAATGGTGGTTCGCTGCATCATGCAAGAGATTTTTTCTAGCCAGGGTCTATCTTACATATTCATAAGTTTACCCTTTGGTTCAAACATCAGTCTGCTACTCCTGCTATGCATTTAGAGTTTCTTGATAAGATCCAAAGAAGAATCTGCAATATTATCGGTCCTAACCTGGCATCTCGGTTTCAGTCACTTTCCAGCTGCACCTTCATATATATATATATATATATATATATATATATATATATATATATATAAATATATGGAATATATACAAAATATATTAACAAAATTGTATTGAAACAAAGAATAGGTACACAATATTTACAGTTAGTTTGGTGAATTTGGGAAGACTGTTAGTACAAGATTTGACTAAACAAGGTTTTAAATAGCAAGATTCAATTAAATTAACAAGTTCTATATTTATAATCTACTAAAATCATATTTTATATGGTCAGATAAATTAGGTGTATCATACACAAACAATATATATATATATATTCAAGTAATTGTTCTGATGTGCTTTCCTCTTTGGCACTTAGAATTTATGAATTTAGGCGTAGTACAAGATTTGTGACAAGGTTTTAAATAGCTTGACGTAAATTAACAAGTTCAGACTAAAATCGATTGAGGCAGATAAACAGTATTAGATTCGGAAACTAATTGTTCGCGCGTTCAAACTAACTTCTTTATTGAATTCTAAGTCCCTTTGTAAATAATAATGCTCGCTTTTAAGGTAATTTACACTGCACGAAAAACATATGAGCATACATAAAAAATTGAGCAGCAGTAAACTATTCTTCGTTGAAAGCTTGTAAACGCATACATAAAAATAAAATAACACGCATACATAAAATGACATAAAACGCATACATAAAATGACGTAAAACGCATAAAATGACGTAAAACGCATACATAAATTGACATAAAACGCATACATAAAACGTATACATAAAATGACGTAAAACGCAGACATAAAATGACGTAAAACGCAGACATAAAATGACATAAAACGCATACATAAAACGTATACATAAAATGACATAAAACGCATACATAAAATGACGTAAAACGCATACATAAAATGACATAAAACGTATACATGACATAAAACCCATACATAAAATGACGTAAAACGCATACATAAAATGACGCAAAACATGAAAATTTGCGTGATGATTGAACGTGAAAAACCTAGGGAAAATTGAAACAAAACAAGTTCAGTTGACCACTGATGACAATTCCAGAACAACGTAACAATAAACAATTTTTTTATATCCTCTACCAGCCGCAATGATGGAGAAAGCATTACCTCGAACCATCGCCAGTGAGACACGCTGCAAGAGCCACTTCGTTTCGCGAGGCTCGTCCCTTAATCGAAACGCAATGAATTTATACAGATCTTTCTATTTATATTAAACATTTTTCGTTGAACTAAGTGAGCGAGGAATTTTGCAATTTGTTTCTTTCAACATGAAAGAAAAGAAAGGTTATTTTTATACTTAATAAAATTATTTACAATTCTTTTCTTCGCTTTTCACACGTTTCTACATGCCTTTCCAGTTTTCAACCCAATGTAGAATGAACAGATCAAGTGCTCAACTCCGCAGTGACCCTACGACCACACCTGGTTATGAGTCATTACAATGATATTATATAAAAATATGTTCTTTCACATGGCTTGGAAAATTAATTAATAATTATTAAAATAATTTAATACAGTTTTTTTTTTAATACTAATAGTTATAGGAATATTAGCTTGTTTCCTCATAAGGAAACATTCAGCTTTCCTTGTCCTAGGTCCCAGCGCTGCTTTCGGTTTGAATTTATAAATTTATTTTGTTTTTACAATGATGTTCACCCTGTACAAAGTCTGAGGGCCACTCGAGGTAGAGGGCTACAGAGGAACAGATACGGTTTATGCTACTATATGGAGAAGATAACCGTAAATTCTAGACGTGAAAAAGTTATTGTTGTAGGGATCGAGGAAGCATGATGTTTGGACTCGATTCAGGATAATAAGTTTCTGAAGCCCAGGAGCTGTTATCGCTATTTCTAGTATTCATCGGGTTTTCCTTCCTGACCTTTTATTTGAAGTGGTGTGGAACGACAAAGTCATTATTCTCTGAGTTATATATACTCGCCAATTTATTTGTAGTTGTTGTTGTAAATGCTCAATAATTTAATGTCTAAATCAGGTAGAGTTCTTTGTGTTTAATATTAAATGTCTATTTTTGTTTGTGATTCTGTAAGGTTCTTTGTGGTTTTAATATCTAAATTTTTCTTAGTGAATTTCTGTTTTTTGCCTTATCTGGGATTAATTCTGTAAATAAAAATAAATTAAAAATAAGTTTCATCATGGTTTAAATTTCATAGACAGATTAGGCTGATGCTAAAGAAATTTGTGAATACAACCTGTTTTAACTGCCTTATTTCTACGGGGATGAAACTTCATAATGCTGAAATAAAATTTAAATTAACTCTGTTATTAAAAATAATTATTTCTTTCCATCTACGGTAGGGCTGAAATCATGAAAGACGATGTGGGCTGAAAATTTCATGCATTAATTTCAGATTATTAATAACTGTTTTATTTCTTTCCATCTAATGAAATCTTGACGATGCATTACTTGAATTGTGAAATCTCTTCTTATTAATAACTGCCTTGTTTCTTTCCATCTACGGTGGTAGGCTGAAACTTCATAGGCTGACGATGAAGGAGTGATTAATTTGCATGCATTAATTTAATTTTGCATTATTTCATTGCATTACGGTGGTATTAATAAGGGCTGGCTATGAAGGTGTGTTACATTGAAATCTTTGCATTAATTTCCATCTACTAGGTACGATTTGGGCTGAAATTTTCATAGGCTGGCTATGAAAGAGTGATGCTACAGTCGTAAATGTTTGCATGCATTAATTTCAACTCTTATTAATAACTGTTTTATTTCTTTCCATCTACGGAGGTGGCCTGAAACTTCAAAGGCTGACGATGAAGCAGTGATGCTTGAATTGTGAAATCTTGCATCTATTAATTTCAACTCTTCTTATTAATAACTGCCTTGTTTCTTTCCATCTACGGTGGTAGGCTGAAACTTCATAGGCTGACGATGAAGGAGTGATGCTAGAGCTGTAACATCTGGCATGCATTAATTTCAACTCTTCTTATTGATAAGTGCATTATTTCATTGCATCTACGGTGGTGGGCTGAAACTTGATAGGCTGGCTATGAAGGTGTGTTACTAGAGCTTTGAAATCTTGCATGCATTAATTACAACTCTTCTTATTTATAAGTGCTTTGTTTCTTTCTAGGTACGACGGTGGGCTGAAATTTTCATAGATAGGTTATAATGTGATAATAGAGTTGTGAAATTTTGCATGCGTTAATATCAACTCTTGTTATTAATAACTGCATTGTTTCCTTCCAGGTAAACTGACGTCTAAATATTTAAAGATGTGTAGTGACTTCTCTTGAAAACGGACAAAAGCTGTTATCAGTTAACTGCCGAAAAAGGCTTTAGCTCCCATAGACAATCATTCTAATTCTTTAGCTCCACGTTTATCAAAAATGGGCAGCTGAATTTAGGAGGGAAAGAGTCTGGAATATGACCAAAGATCTGGACGTTCTGCGACTGCCATCCCCGAGGAAAACATTGATCATATTCACCACACGGTAATGGATGACAGGCGATTGACTATAAATCAAATAACTAATGCTGTTGGTATATCTCGTGAGAGAGATGAGAATATTCTGCACAATAAACTTGGCATGATGAAGGTTACTGCTCGGTGTGCCACGTCTTCTGACACATAACCTGGCTGATCACATCACGAGAAAATCTGATCTTGTTTCAGGCAGATCCAAATGGTTTTCTTGAACGTTTCCCAAAACAGGATGAGGGTTGGGTTCATCACTTTGAACCAAAGACAAAACGACAATCCCTGTTCTGGAAACACCGCTACTCACCTGCTACTAAGAAGGTCAGGGTTGTTTCATCTGCAGGGCAGATAATGGCCTGATTTTTTTGGATGCAAAAGGCATTGTGTTAATTGACTCACTTCAAATGTGACACACCGTCAATGGTGAGTACTATGCCAACTTTCTGAGACTGTTACGAAAGGCTATCAAAATTAGGATAACCAGTGAAAAGGGTCTTGTTTTATGAGGACAATGCTCCTGTACAAAACCCCTTGGTTTTAATGGCTGCTGCGCGTGGTTGTGGCTTGTAACTGGTTAATTATCACCCATATAATCCGGATTTTGCCAAGTCTGATTATCATTGGTTTCCCAACACGAAAAAAAAAAAAAAGCTTGCCTGTGAATCAGTATCACATTGATGATGACGTTATAAATGACTTTTTTAACACACAGGATATAGGCCGATTCTCCAATAGAATTCAATCACTGTAACAGCAATGGAAGAAGTATGTGAACTGCATCGTAAGAGTGCTGCCTTCACATTTTTTATAAAGAATTTTATAATCTTCCCTGACATTATTAAGTGGTACGGCTTTATTTGTAGCTGTTGTTGTAAGTCCTCAAGTGATGGGCAACAGTAAAGCGTTTAATATCTAAATCAGGTACAGTACTTTGTGTTTAATATCTACATTTTCTTGTAGATTTCTTTGTTTGCGATTCTGTAAGGCTATTTCACATGGTTCGAATAAGGATGGGCTTAACTTAGATTATGAAGGAATGATGCTAGAACTGTGAAATGTCTGGCAAGACTTCTACACTTAAGTCCGATTCAGGTATTTAATATAACCTGTTTTTCGTCTTATCTGTGGTTAGTTTATTTAATGCTAAGCAAAATCAAATAAAATAAGTTGAACATCATCTACGACGGTAGGCTGAAAGGTTCCTAGGCGAATTATGAAGGAATGATGCTAGAGCTATGAAATCTTGCATGAAGTAATTTCAACTCTTTCTATTGATAACTGCTGGGTTTCTTTCCAGGTACGACGGTGGTATGAAAATTTCATATACAGATTATGAAGGAGTGATGCTAGAGCTGTGAAATGTCTGGCAGGCAGTTCACGCTGTTCTTCAATGTTAAATAGAACTCACAGTTCTTACCCGAGAATAAATTCCCCTTGTATTTAAGAAGGAAGGAAGAAAGCACCAGAAGAAGAGGATAACGAATAATAATAATAATAATAATAATAATAATAATAAGAAGAAGAAGAAGAAGAAGAAAAGAAAAAGAAGAATTTTTTCTTTTAACTTTGGTTTTCGTCTTACAGGCAACCATAAAGGAATTTTGATTTTGTTCAAAAGCGAGTTCTAAGATGCTACCAATTAATATTGCAAATATCCTGTTTTGAGGCTTGCATTATCAATTGTTAATTTTTGGCAATATTTCGAGTAATAATCTGCCGGAGTTCTAGTGCCGCAAATGCTGTTTGAACTTACGGACACACGAGAATTGGTTTTAATTATTTGGACTTTCAGCCAAAGAATATGACTGCATAATTTTGTTAATTTCACTCTTTGGAATACAGTACTCGTGTTTCCGCCTGGGAAAACTATTAAAATTTGTCGATGTTTAGATTTGCTCTTACGATTAAATTAGCATCGCGAATTACAATCCTACGGCTGTCCGATATAAATACCATAGCAGGAATAATTTCTAAACAGAAAAGTAAATAAGAAATGAGTTTAACAAACAAAAATCAAAATGAAATCGAAAGTAATTAATATGCATATAAGCAAAATATACACCAATGAAATTGCGTCGGGTTATCGGCGAAGCGAGTTCAAATTCTGTTCCGTTCACTTTCACTTTCACTTTCATTTTCACTTGGCGAAGTAAGACACCATTTCTTTTCATTTATTTCCAGTTATGGAATAAACAATAAACTGGGTTTCATAGCCTTTGATGGTAGCCTGTTTAGTCGAATGAAATTCAAAGCCGCGGAAAAAGCAACGGAAACCGACTTCGCTATCATTCCCCCAAAATTGTGGCAATTCATAGATATTAAATGAATTTGTGGAGAACCATTATCACCGACGTCTTAAAAGTATTCCTTGCTAGGTACCGTGTATGATGTACGCTTCGCGATCACCGAATTCCCGCAATAAGATGTCACGTGTTTCTCTAGTAGACTGGCTTGCAATCAAGACTATAAAACCCATTATTTACATTATTCGGACTGTTATCCTCATCTTCATTGCCATATTGACAACGTTTCGGCCGTTGTACGCTCCGGCCTTCTTCAGATGATTCGAACTGTACCGTTTATTTCATTCACCGGTCCAATGGATAAAATGTTGGCTAGATACAGTGACTAGACCCAGAGAATTGTGAGTTCAATACCAGGTCACAGCAATGGTGAACCGAAACTTGGGGACTTGATTTAAAGGGAAATAACTGAGACATCCGGAAGAGGCATGACAATGGAACTAGAACAATCTACCACGGTCGAAGAAATAAAAGATTTCGAAATTCCGATCACCTGAAGAAGGCCGGAGCGTACAACAGCTGAAACATTATGAATATGGCAATAAAGATGAGGATAACAGTCCGAATAATGTAAATAATGAAATTAATCATGATACCTCGTCTCAGAGATATAGACAGATACTATAAAATCCAGTCTACCCTGATATTTAACCCATAGCTGGAGGTAGAATAGATAGATTCATAATGTTCCTAACAGCATGTGTGCCCAAGTAAATGTAACGTGCTCGATTCGTAAACGTCTCACTCTGGTTTATCGTTCTGAGCTGCTCTCCGTCACATCAGCGGCACACCTAAGCTTACAGCATCTGGTTTTCTCATGGGGTCATCTAGGTACTAACCAGGTTCAATGCTGTTTAACTTCGGTGGTCGGACGATAACCTTAATGTAACTTCTATGTCCATTCAGGACGATAGGGATCATGGCTCTCCACAATCTTCTCTCCTTTGTATGTCTTAATAAATGTTGTCTCTTTGTTTTTTCTCCTATATCCTGTTTCTACCATGCTCTTACTCCAGACCGCTAGGTAGGGTATAAGTTGCACCGTGTTCTTTTAAGAAATTAGAGATCATAGCTCTCGACAACTTCCTATCCATTATAGCTTGTAGTAAGATTTGTCTTTTCAACATTCCCCGAGTCACTGTTTTTGACAGCCATTTACGTTACAAGGCTAGGCAGGTTCCTCAATCTGTCCTGTGAGTATCAGTTTCTCTAAGCCGTCTTTCCTAACTATGTGCCCCAGAAATTTCAACTGTCATTTCCTGATCTTAAATATAATGGTCCTTTTTTACTTCCATTTTTTCCTAAAACTTTGTTATTGCTCGCATGTTCTATCGACGATGTCCCCAGAATGCTCCTGTAGAACAACATGGTCGTTGCTTTAAGTCTATTAATCATCTGTGAGGAGGTTGTTTAACAATTACTGCCATAGAGGCGGACTGATTATTGTGTAATATTTCAGTCCTCTCTCTTTTGTTTTTAACGCACTTTTTTGTTTCCTAATACTTTGCTTAGCTTTTGGAAGTTTATTTGCATGTGGGGCTATTTTATTTTTTTAATTTTTGCTAACTTGCAATGCATTCTATCTTCTTACAATTGATGTTAAGTTTTTTCTTCTAACTTTTCTTCTGCAGGAATTCTTGTAGTTTCCTTTCTGTGTCTGCTATGAACACAGTGTCAACTGCATCTCTTATGCGGTTAAGGTTGTGACCACCAATAATGAATCCTGGTCATAAGATGGGAAAATAAAGAAGGAAATTGAAAATTATCACTAGTCAAAGTAGACATGAAGGATGAATAAATAAATGAAAGAAAGGCTAATAGAATCTGTCAGATAGATAGATATGAATGGAGATAGATAGATATGAACAGAGATAGATAGATAGATAGATAGATAGATAGATAGATAGAAATGAACGGAGCTAAATAGATATGAACGGACCTAGATAGATATGAACGGAATGATATAGATATGACCGGATTGAGATAGATAGATAGATAGATAGATAGATAGATAGATAGATACGGAATGAGATAGATATGAACGGATGGAGATAGATAGATAGATAGATAGATAGATAGATAGATAGATAGATATGAACGGAATGATATAGATATGAGCGGATTGAGATAGATAGATAGATAGATAGATAGATAGATAGATAGATATGAACGGAGATAGATAGATAGATAGATAGATAGATAGATAGATACGGAATGATATAGATATGAGCAGATTGAGATAGATAGATAGATAGATATGAACGGAGATAGATAGATAGATAGATAGATAGATAGATAGATATGAACAAACTGAGATAGAATTTCTATCCTCTGTTAGAACACGTTCCGTATATTTAAGTTGCACATAAACTTGCTAGAACTGAAATATAAATCAAAGATCCTAAATGGAATAGTTTGTATTTACAAAGGAAAGGATTTTTCTTTTTACTTCAGTTTTTACTTCTCCCCACGCATAAATAATAATATTGTGAGGTTTCCGTTTGCATACAACCGAAAAAAAAAAAAAAAAGTAATAAGAATTTTCAAGGGAGATAAATATCAAATTTTAATTATAAAACACTATCATTTATTAATTTACTTGCAAATACAAACAAAATTAATTTTGATCATATCAGATTGCCAGAAGTTTTCTTTCGAAGCTTGACCCAGCGGGTCTCAAGGCTGTCTACTATAATTAAACATTGAATATCAATGTAAATGACCATTTGTCTTATCTGAATTTAATATATATGCAACCAAGCAGTTAATTATTAACAAAATTGCTTGATACATATATGCTGCAAAAATGAATGCTTTAAAAATACAAAAAAGCTGACTCATCGATATTATTAGTATGATAGACTAATGATTATGAGACTGGAATTAACTGTCCTTTCTGTCTTTAATCTGTCCTGTGAGTATCAAATTTTTCAAGCCTTCTTTTCTCATTATGTGCTCTAGCAATTCCAACTGTCTCTTCTTGATGTTAAGTGTCATGGGTCCTTACCTATAACTACAGAATGAACTCTTCCTAACACTATGTATACTACGCCTCTCAAGAGAGAGGGACGAATTGAGTCGAGCCGTTTCGGCTTGACGGTCAAACTCTCTGCCTCTGAGCAGAGAGAAACCCGGACTAGGCTCCGCCGAAGGGTAGAGCCTCGTTCGGGGAGGCTGACCAACCCGATACCGTTTATACGGGTTCTACGGGCATTTTTTGGCCGAGCCTACGGGCTCGGAAAACCCACGTAAAACTCGGCCTTGTGTCACATCTTTCCCTCGGGGCAAGTAAATAACGAATCGAGCCGAGCTTCCCGGCTTGACAGTCGAACTTTCTGCCTCTGAGCAGAGAAGAACCCGGACGAGGCTCCACCGAAGGGCAGAGTCTCGTTCGGGGAGGCTGACCAACCCGATCCCGTTTATACGGGTTCTACGGGCATTTTTTGGCCGAGGCTTCGGGCTCGGGAAACCCACGTTAAACTCGGCCTTGTGCTAGATGCAACTCTCGTGGGGGTGGTGGCTGGATACTGAATCGAGTCGAGCCGATAGTAGTTCACTCCAAACCAGACTGACAGTCATACTAACACCTTCCACATCTTGTATTATTATTTCGTGTAATATACCTTCGTTATTTCTACTCTTGTGTTCGTGTTGTTCTTCCTTGGTCCTAACCTGGACCATAACATTAAGTTTTCTTTTTGTTTCCATTTTCTGTAAGACTTCATCGTTTCTTACATGTAAAGTCTATGGTATTCTAAGCATCCTTCTGTAGAGCTATATTTATATTACTCCAAGTCTGTTAATCATCCGCGAGGAGATTGTTCAGCATTCACTGACATATAGAAAGACTGGCAATTCAGTACTCTTTTCTTTGTTTCTGACGACATTTATTTGTTTCTTAATACTTTTCTTAGCTTTCGGAAGGCATCTTTCGCAATTTCGGATTTTATTGTTGCCCTTTTCATCTTCTGTTTAAACACTTTGCAGATATGATGGGCTAATGACTATGAATCAATGCTATCCGTTTACCTCCCTTGGATCTCTGTTGATGAATTATCACAGATTGAAAAAAAATAGAGAAATCTTGAAATCAAATTTTCCCATTGTCTACATCGTAGTTTTTACGAGTTTAAAGCGTTTTAAAAAAAAAAAGAAAGTTCAATAAAACTCTTCTCGTTGTTTCGTGTGTGGCACTCACGAATAACCATCCTTCGAGCTTCGGCTTTTTAGCAGACACAAACGTCCAAAACCTGAGTTCATAATAAGCTCGAAAGACACGAAATGTGATTAGGCGTGCCAGGGAAAAGGACATTGCGATCCATCAATGTCACTTGGAAATGTCCCCGAAATTCGTTAAGAATCAGTACTTTTCGATTCAGATGAGCGGACCAATTCTCTACTGGTTTTTCTAATTCTTAGGTTTGGGGTGTACCGGAGGAAGAGCGAATGTACCTTGAAGCAGCGTGGCGGTTGGCTGTCTCTTCTGGGACGAGATAATCGTGACAGCCTGCATCCTTTCTTGTCTCTGTCGTTCTGGCGATTTTCTCAATTAGCTTCCCTGAACGATGACGTACAAATTGTCGTGATTTGCTTGCATTTCTTTGTTTTCTCTTTCTTTTCACTATCATTCTTTCTGTCTTATATCCTTTTTTATATCTATCTATCTATCTATCTATCTATCTATCTATCTATCTCATACTTATCTATCTATCTATCTATCTTTTTAAACATTTTTCAGCTTTCAGTTTTGATTCTGTCTCTTCCTTATTTCTTTCTTTTCATTACATTTTTTATTTTCTTTTTCCTCGTTAGTATTCATCTTTAATAGTCTTTCTCTGTCTTTCTTTTCATTACCTTTTTTCTCTTTCTATCTTTCTTTCTTTCTTTCTTTTACCACTCTTTCTTTATTTTCATTATATTTTTATTTAACTTCCAAATTTTGCTTTCTTTCAGTTCTTTAATTCTGTCTTTAATTTTTCTTTCTTGTCGCTATCAGTCTTTCTTTTTTTTATTTTAACTTTCATCCTTTTTTTAGTGTCTATTTTATTTCTTCTAATTCTTTCTTTCTTTCTTTCTTTATTTTTTCTTTCTTTCTTTCTTTCTTTCTTTCTTTCCGTAAGTGTCTATCTACATCTCACATTATCCTCTTCTAATTCTTTCTTTCTTTCTTTCTTTCTTTCTTTCTTTCTTTCTTTCCGTAAGTGTCTATCTTTCATTATTCTTCTTTCTTTTTTTCTTTCTTTCTTTCTTTCTTTCTTTCTTTCCGTAAGTGTCTATCATCTCACATCTTCTAATTCTTTCTTTCTTTCTTTCTTTCTTTCTTTCTTTCTTTCTTTCTTTCTTTCTTTTTCCGTAAGTTTCTACATTCACATTATCCTCTTCTTTCTTTTTCTTTTTCTTTTCTTTCTTTTCTTTTTCGTTTTTCATTTCCGTCTTTCTTTTTCATTCTTTCATCTCTTTTCATTTTCTTTCTTTTTCTTTCTTTCCGTAAGTGTCTATCTACATCTCACATTATTTTCTAATTCTTTCTTTCTTTCTTTCTTTCTTTCTTTCTTTCTTTCTTTCTTTCTTTCCGTAAGTGTCTATCTACATCTCACATTATCCCCTTCTAATTCTTTCTTTCTTTCTTTCTTTCTTTCTTTCTTTCTTTCTTTCTTTAAGTCTTTCTTTCTTTCTTTTTTCCGTAAGTGTTCCATTCACATTATCCTCTTCTAATTCTTTCTTTCTTTCTTTCTTTCTTTCTTTCTTTCTTTCTTTCTTTCCGTAAGTGTCTATCTACATCTCACATTATCCTCTTCTAATTCTTTCTTTCTTTCTTTCTTTCTTTCTTTCTTTCTTTCTTTTTCTTTCTTTCTTTCCGTAAGTGTCTATCTACATCTCATTATTATTCTTTTCTTTCTTTCTTTTTTCTTTTTTTTTCTTTTTTTTTCCTATCTACATCTCACATTATTCTTTTCTTTCTTTTTTTTTCTTTTTTTTTCTTTCTTTCTTTCTTTCTCTTCATTATTATTCGTTTGGTTTTCATTAACGTTCTTTTCTATTTATTTTCATTATCCTTTTTTGTTATTTTCTTTTCATCGTGCATTTCTTTTTAATTCTTTTTTTTATTTCACTGATTTTTCTTTCTATTATCATTCTTTTTCCTTTCTTTTCATTACCATTATTTCTTTTCATGATCGTTCTTCTTTCTCTTTCTTTTTCTTTCTTTCTTTCTTTTCATTAACATTGTTTCTTCTTTTTCTTATCGTTCTTTTTTCTCTTTCTTTCTCCTTTCTTTCTTTTTCTTTCTTTCTCTCTTTCTTTTCATTACCTTTATTTCTTCTTTTTATTATCGTTCTTTTTTCTCTTTCTTTTTCTTTCTTTATCCTTTCTTTCTTTCTTTCTTTCTTTCTTTCTTTCTTTCTTTTCATTGCAATTATTTCTTCTTTTCATTATCCTTCCTTTTTCTCTTTCTTTTTCTTTCTTTCTCTCTTTCTTTTCATTACCATTATATCTTCGTTTTATTATTGTTCCTTTTTTCTATTTCTTTTTTCTTTCTTTCTCTTTCTTTCTTTCTTTCTTTCTTTCTTTCTTTCTTTCTTCTCATTACCAATATTTCTTCTTTTCATTATCGCTCTTTTTCTCTTTCTTTTCTTTTTTTCTCCTTTTTTCTATTTTTCTTACTTTCTTTTTCTTTCTTACTTTCTTCTTTCATTTCATTACTATTATTCTTCTTTTCATTATCGTTCTTATTTTTTGTCTTTTTGTTTTTTCTTTCTTTTTCTTTCATTCTTTTTCTCTTTCTTTTCATTAACTTTCTTACTTTCTTCCACCATTTGCTTCTATCTTTTTTCTTAACATTTCTTTTTCTGTTTTTTTTTTGCCTAACAAGATTTTATATTAGCAGACATACCACAAAAACGATTGCATACAGAAATTCATTGTCTTTTTTACTAACTACTCAAGTTATAAAATATTGGCTTTTATTCTCGAAATATGACGAGTATAAAGTTCGAATTGTTGGTCGAAATTCTCTTCCCCAAAGTTATTTTGTTCACAATCTTTTCTTCGTAATTTTTTTTTTATCCCAATTCATTAATCACTCTTTCCTTTTAACATAAACTATGCGCCTCTCCATTCGTTCGTTCTGGTCAATAGTCAGATTTCAGACGCTGGTTTTTCTCTCTTTCTATTGTGGCCCGTCACACAATATCAAATTATCGTTACGTTCGACTCGGCCGGGTTGTTCAGTAATTACCTCCCCTTAGTGAACGATAACCTTCGCCTCCAACTCCAGATAATCGATATTTTCTAATATTAGGAAATTATGAAAGCCGCGTTTAGTGTGGCACAAGCCCAAATAGGGAAAATAGGGAAAAGTAGGGCAGGAAGATTGTATTCCGCCAAGTGCACATCTAGAAAATTAACATTAAAAATCTTTGCTTTTATATGAGCTTGAAACATTACGCACAGCAATTGCTCGTGTATAACACGCACTCCTAGATTTTAAGCCTAAACGTTACAGGCGTTTGCTATACAGTAGCCTAAGAAAAGTTTTTCGCCATTTTCAAAATTTCATTACCTAATCCCAATTCAACATAAATAAACAGTATTTGGAATTAGTATGGAGTATGTCCTTCATTTCCTAGTTTCAGTGATTGTATTCGACTTTTCATGGATTTGATCAAGTTAACAACTATCGTCTGATTCATAATTTGCCACGCCTTTAGCAATGTTTCTTTAAGGGCTGCCATGGACGTGATTTTAGTTGCACGCACTCGGGGTTTTCAGACAAGGTGCTCCCAAATGTGCTTTATTCGATTCATGTAAGGATTTTGGGCTACCCATGGCAGTAACTTGATTCCTTGTGATTCCTTCCATGCCTTTACTACTCTGCTCGTATGACAGGATGCTCCATCTTCATGAAAAAGGTAGACATTCTAGTCAATCTGTTTGGTTTCAAATAGTGGGAGTAATCCTTTCTCTGATATTTGACAGTATTTTCGACCATTAAACTACTCATCAACAAGAATCAGCTTAGATTTCCCTCCAAACCAGACAACGCCCCACACCATTACTTCCATCCCTCCATGTTTCACGGTCGCCGGCTGAGATTTCTTCCAAGTCTCATTCTGATTTCTCCAAACATAAACCTGTCTCGAATTCGAATATTGGCAGAATTTACTTTCATCTGACCAAATTACGGACAGCCAAAATTCATAATCTTTGCTCTCAAATTCTCTCCCCCAGTCCATACGAAGGTTCCTGTTAACCCCAGAAATCAAGGGCTTCTTTCTTGCAACTCTTCTTTGATAGCCTAGCTCTTTCAGAGTCTTTCCCACCGCGTATGGCGACATTCCCATGCTTTTGGCGAGACCTTTGACGCTCTGACGACGGTTTCATATGACTTTCAGTGCCCTTTTCATTCGCTCAGACACGATGCTTGGTCTTCCTGAACGTTGTTCCAGACCAGAATGGCTTTCTTCATTAAATTTCTTGACAATATTATTAACCTTTTGACAATTAACCTAGAAAAACCTAGCAATTTTTCTATTTGACTTGCGACACTGATGCCGTCCTATTATTTGCCCTTGTTGAAATTCACCAATTTCCTTACTTCCGCGAACTTTCATTGCAAAATATAAGTCAACTATCGTTCATACATGAGAGTAGCTTGATGCTAACACGGTATTGTTTGAAAAAAAAAAAGAAGAGACGTTATTACATAAACCAAAATTTTGGGATCTTTCTCCGACCAAAGTTTCTCTGTTCAATGGCCAACTCATGACCATCTATTTCTTTATTAAATGTATTGAAAACTTTTAGTATTCCCTCTTGCCTTATCGTTGTAAACATGGTTTTTCAACAACATGTATGACCAAAAACAAATTTTGTACCAGTCTGTAAATTGAAAATGATATATGTGCGTATTTCTCTGACACGCTTCCCAGAACTGATTTAGCTGTTGAAAGCTTATCAATCATATTACACGTGTAACAATGTACTGAATAAAATTATAAACAAATGCTACTTGCCTATTATTTATTTTATTGTTAGCAAGCATTTTATACCCTACTCATCTCCAAGGGTACGCCAACACGATCAGGCTGAGTGAAAAGGTTACACAGGAGGAAAAGGTTCCAGAACCTCTAGTTCAGTTGGTTAGGAGAATAATAATTAACGTTACGTTGAACAAAATGCCAACGTGTAGCTTTCTAGTCTACAAGTATATTCTTTTATGGACTTAATGAATGTAAAAATTGTCCAAAGATTTTCGGCTCAGCTTCCAGCCATTTTTAAAGATAATTTTTTCTTATACTACTATAATAACTGGTGTTTAAGTGCTGTTGAAGACAGTGTAAAAGTTGTTGAAAGTATGCATATTTTTAATTTCCGAATATGGCCATTACATTGTGGCTATGTTCATAATTAATCTTTTTATATTTTATTTTTTTTTTATTAATAATAAAATAAGATAGACGGGGAGTTTTCTGTTTATTGGGAGATAGACAAAAACAGAAATCAAATAAGTGCCAAAGTTTCGTGTTTAATATCGTCCAACCAGTTCCAATAGTATGGGTAGCAAAACCATCTCTGAGTCGACCAAAGAGTCGGACACCTGAAATATAAATCGACAAATCGATTATTATTATTATTATTAAAGTACTACTATTTTCTGTGTGTGTCTGAAGCTCAATAGTCGGTATTTACAAGCGTTCCATTCTCAAAGCCACATCAGCATGACGTGTGCTTAGTCATGTGATTTCGCGACGTGGACTGGATCACATAAATGTAGTGTGCCGTGACTTTGTTTATCCCGTATGCTCCTGGAGTCAGTTTCAATTGACGCTATCTCCTTTTTTTTTCCATATATTTTCATCACTCTTTTTTTGCAACAGGTATAACGTTATAAACCTATTGCTATTTCCATGGAAGATGTTCAGATGAGCTTCAGTCTTTAGTTCCACCAGTTGCGATATTTACAATAAAGGAGCGTCATTATTTCACACTTATTTCCTCAGTGTCCAAAATTCAAGAAGTGCTACTCAGACAGCTTGTTTTTCTCTTCCAAACTGCCACATTGTGGAACAGACTTCCACGAAGGTACTTCCCTGAAAATATTGATCTTTACCTATTTAACTCAAGGGTCACTGGTCATTTATCGTTCTTACCCACATAATCGTCACCTTCTCTATTCATATCACACATCTCGTTATCTATTAGTATTTTGATTAAAACTCTATGTCTCTCATTCGTTATACTGAGATAATTTAAAAAAAAAATAAAATCATTTCACCCCCCCCAAGCAAGGCGGAAATGTCACTAGCACTCAGCGGGTTACAGGGAGTGAAAGTGAGAGAAAAGACTGAATATAGGGAGGATTGAGAAAAAAAGGACGAAAGATGAACCCGGTTTCAAGAAGATAGAAGATGGCGATTGACGTGGAACTCTCTTCCGGCTTCTTGCTTTCCAAACAACTTTGATCTTCAAAAAATGTAAATGCAATGTTAATTCCTATATACTGTCTTGGTTAGTCTTCTAATGTTCTCGCTTACTAATGTTTCTATTTATTTTTTCTTATTTTTCCACACCCATGCATTATATAGAGATATATTTGTTTTTAGATTATATAAATTTTTTAATCATTTCGCACCAGAGAGGATTGAGGAAAAGGAGAAAAGATGAACGGGTTTCAAGAAGATAGAAGATGGCGATTGACGTACATTTAAAATTGTTTGAAGATTGTAATGATCAGGAAAGTAAGTAAACGGAAGTGTTTTCTACAGGCGGGATGTGCAAGAAAAGAAACTTAGGAGTAGAAATGGCGATTATATTTATATATTTCAACAGTAAACGGGTGAGGCCTATATGCCAATCACGTCTAAATTTATGGAATCGGGGTACCAGTGAAAAAAAGCTCGTTTATGAAAATATTTGTAGAAAAGATAGAGGGAAGACATGTTATGTCGGTGAGAAATTGACTGAAGTAGAGATACCAAGTCAGGATCAATTATAAACAGATTCATTTTTGGATTTTGTCAAGACCCTCGAGATGAATTACAGGAGCATAAGACCAGATATAGCAACAGCATTCATTGCACGGATGAATAATAGATTTGTATATGTGCAAGATGGACTTTGATGAGAAAAATCTTTTGGCACGACACAGTGAACCAACTTTCCTTGCATTAGATGCAGCTATTGATTCGATGTAGTTGCTGAAGATAAAGTCAGTTGAAAACGTGATTCCAAGAATTTCTTTAATACTTATTAATTCCCAATTCTGATTAAGCGATATATTTTGTTTAGCCATTACTGTGAATAGTGAGATAGATTCTCACGCGGTACTCTATTTTTATGGCCTTGATCGAAAAAAAGATAAGCTTAGCAAGTAAGACGTTTCTTTCCTCGCATTTCTCGCCTGTGGAATTCCCTTCTTATTTCTTGCTTCCCCGCCAACTACAATCTTCGAAAATTTAAACGCAACATTGATCGTTATCTTCTGACTTCATAAATTTGTTCTTCTATTGTTCTTTTCCATGAAATGTTGGGATGGCAAGTCAGGGTCGATTATATTACATATCCTTCTTTGGATTTTGTTAAGAAACTCTAGAGGCACAACAGGAGCACCAGACCAGATATGGCAGCAATATTCATTGCACAGAGGAATGGTAGATTTGTAAATATGAAAGATAGACTTTTGGCACGACACAGAGACCCAACTTTCCTTGCAGTAGATGCAACTATTGATTCAATGTAGTTATTCCAATTGATTTCTTCATTTTATTGAATATGGGCGATGTATCGATTGATCGTGCAGATCATAACCCTTTTTAATCGAGCTGTTTCCAATGTTTGCTTTTATCGAAACCTTTTTCCTTCTTTCAAATCGTTCTTTAGAAATCCTCCATTTGTTTTAATTTTCATCCGAATTTTCTTAGCTCTCTTGCTATTTTTCGAAAGACGCTTATGTTGCTGGAGAGGAAGTAAGGCAGCCATTCAGTGCCGTCTTCTGTATTTGAACGTGCTAAATTTCTCGTCATTCTCTCTGAAATATCACCCCCACCTCAGCTTATTTACTTTATAGATTCAATCCGACCTTCACTCTTCTCTTTACCTTTCTATATCGAACAAAATACCCCCCCACGTTTTCCCAATGGAGATTTCACCCTTTAACTCTTTCTGTGAAAGCATTTGCCTCTCCTTGTTTGCGCCAATTTCTTTTTATTCGTTCTTCTTTTATTCTCTCTCTCTCTCTCTCTTGCATATTGTACAAAACTCATTACTGATATCTCAGGACTGTCTCCTTCCTTATTTCAATGCGTAGTTCAACGTCTACAGTTCAAACTTATTATAGGTAACTCGCCTAATGAATGATGGCAGTGAGCCACATTACTTGGCTGATCAGTCGTCCCCAACCTCATCACTTTATGGTAATGCTCTTTTCCTTGTCTCCGTCCCCTGGGAGGTGGACTCACCGCCTTTCTCGATTTAGCTTATTGCCGGATTACATCTATTCATGTCATGTGTTTAATGGTACACGGCGGTGATTGGTGAAGGGTTGATCAGCAGGGCTTGATATGAGCAGGGTTAGAGCAAGGATATGAAGCCAAAAGGCAATGCAGTGATAACCGAGACTTTGTGAATTTAAATGCAGTACTAGATTGGCAGCAAGGTCTCATTAGTTTTCATTTGAATTGGTTAGATGTAACTGCAACAGTTTTTTTTCTCTCGTAATTCTCTTTTGTGAGACTCTCTTCCAGCTTCTTGCTTTCCCACCAAATTTGATCTCCAAAAATATAAATGCAGTGTTAATCACTATATACTGTCTTGGTTAGTTTTCTAATGTTCTCGATCGTTAATATTTCTATTTATTTTTTCTTAGGCGTTATATAGAGATTTAAAAAAAATTTTTTTTTAATCATTTCACCCCAGGCAAGGCAAAAATGTCACTCGTAGTCAGCGGGTTACAGGGAGTGAAAGTGAGAGGAAAGACTAGGTATAGCGAGGACTGGGGAGAGGGTAAAAAGATGAACGGGATTTAAGAAAATAAAAAATAGCGATGATGTACATTTAATTTTTTGAAGATTGTAATAAACGGAAAGGAGTTCCACAGGCGGGACGTGCGAGAAAGGTGTGTCGTAGTGGCTTCATTGCCTTGACAGTATTATTTCCCTTAAAAAGAGAACAAGTATCGTTGCTCTTTTATTTAGGAAAACGATAGAGTTTTCTATGATTTATTTTTAAGTTCCAGTGTACGTAAAGATAAAGTGAAACATGTTGTGATACGCGGGTAGCGACGTTTAATCGGCGTCTCAGGTTCAAATTCCAGCCTCGCCGTTTTATTTCATTTTTGCACCAATTCGCTTGGAAAATGCACAGGACTAACTGTATGAATTGACTAGCACGATAGACTGGCATCTCTATCCTTTGATGGTAACTAAGAAAAGTAAAATTCTGAATTCTACTCTGTGGAGAAATCAAATGAGAAACAGCTCCACTATCATTCCCAAGAAGGAATGGCAAGTGACAGATAATAAAGTAAAATAAAATTTGTGGCTTGCAAGTAACGCACGCAGAGTTAAAAAGTGCCTTTCATTTAAAAAATTCCAAGATTGTGATTGTGATGAAATCTGGACTGAAATTGAAAAAGTTATTGAAAAGGTTGTCAGTTTTATGGAAAGAAAGCCAGCATTCAGCAATGAGAGTTGTAACAACGCACGCAGAGTTAAAAAGTGCATTTCATTTTAAAAAAACGAAACGCGGAAAAAGTTGAGGATGGCACCAGAAGAGAAAAAATCGTCATGCAACAGCGATTAAAAAAACCTCGTTGCATTATTTGTTTTTCATACGTGGCATACTTAATTTAATGAATTTTTATTAACATTACATAAATTTTTTATTTTTCCTTAAAATCGATTCCTTTATATTTCACTCACCTTAGCTTATTTTGTTTACTATAAAATATTGAAAATAAATGTTAAACCTAATTTCAGTTCTTTTATTTTAATCTAAATATAACTCCTCATATTCAGTTTTTGTAACCAATTCCTCATATCCGGAAGGCCTTCTTAATCCGGTTGTCAGGCATTTTAATGTATTTAAATTTTGTTTAATTGTGGAATATCTAATTCGTACTTCGCATCTTGATCTGTTCCTCTTGCTGACATCTATACATTACGTCTTCTTACAATTGACGTTTCATTATTTTTGTTTTGCTTTCCTTCACTAGCTTCTGTAGGAGTTATTGTAGTTTCTTTCTGTGTCTACAATCTGAAGTGTCAGCTATCAACACTGTGTCATCTTCATATCTTATGTTGCTAAGCCTGTGTCTGTTATTAATAAATCCTGGTAAGCCACGTGGATCTCTCAGAATCGCTTAACTTCATCTCTAATGATAAGAACAACTTAACAATGGTGTGAGAATACAAATCTCCGTTAACAAAATGGCATCCCTAGAACATTCTGTAACTTGACATAGAGATTGAAAATACGTTTTCGTGTAGACACTCGACAAAAAAAAAAAGATTATATCTTTGTTATATACAGTACATATGAACACTAATGGGTATGTCCCAATCCTCATAAATATTTTGGACACTATTGTAAGTGGGGGTAATATGCTGTCTAAGTAGTCGATCGCTAGCAGTGGTTTACGTACTTCACGCCGCTGGCGAGTATTTTATTTTATTGCTGTTATAAAGATTACCAATTCATTTTAAACCTCCGTTTCGGTTATTCCGCATTTAGTAACCTTTCTAGATTACAACAATTAATGATCTACCTAGGAACATTCTCAGATTATTACTTATACCAACGATATATGAAGTATTACTTAGTCTGGTATAAGGCCATGGTAGTGGGATATTCGTATACTGAATTAAAATAGCGAAAAGCAAGACCGTCTTGCTGGCAACAATCTTAGTGTGGCACATGGCTACAGTAATGAGGTACTAGATGCTTGTTTTAATTAAATTTTTGTACTGTCGTTGTCTTATACTAGACCCAAGAATCTCTGAGGGTAGCGGTCTACTGAATTCAGCTTTGAAGTGTTTTTATATACCGTACCTGTGAACACTAATGGCTATGTTCCATTCTTCATAAATACGTTGGACACTATTGTAAGTGTGGGGGGGTAATATGTTGTCTAAGTAGTCCACCACTATCAGTGGTTTACCTACTTCACGGCGCTGGCGAGTATTGTATTTTGTTGATGTTATAAAGATTACCATTGAATTTCTAACCTCCGTTTTGATTATTCCTCATTCAGTTACCCTTTTTAGATTACAAGAGTTATCTAGCCTTGCATGGCAACTTGCCTGAAAGAATGACTATAGGAACTTCAAAAAGAAAGTGTTGTTATTCTTGTTGAATATTTTGGTTTCTTATTTCTTTATATATATATATTTATATATTTGTTTGGGCTGGCGGTGTTGTATCTTTAGCATCTTTGGTGTTATAACTTTTATTATTATATTTTTTCTCTCTGTCCAGTCATTCACGTCATCCGCGACAGACTTCCTTATCACCTTATCATAATTTGTTTCCCCGTTTACAGTTCAGACGAGAGGGGAGGAAACCTGTCGACTTGTGTTTGTGTTTTTGTTTTAAAATTTATCATGGGCTATAGTAAAAAATTTCTTGCTTTTAATGCCATAATATATATATATATATATATATATA